>WNWU01013495.1:0-39457 GCA_012654045.1 Ptyas mucosa
TATGATTTAAACTACAGTACATTGATCTTGCATTAAATTTTGGAAAAAAAATTATTGTAAAAGATTTATTATTATTTTTTAATATTAGATCTATTAAATAAAATAAAACTGTAACGAAGAAAAAAACTTCAGACCAGTAAGATCTGAATTGGCTTCTTCTGGAGTATATAAAACATTGCAAAACTGCTTCCCCTTGAAAGTAACCCAAAACCATCCTCCAATTAGGTAGAAAGACAAAAGAATATTTAAAAATTAGAGCTTTAAATTTAAAATTAGAGCTATAAGGTGAGGTGTCAGGTTTTGGCGTAATCTCAAATAAACTTCATTCTGAAACACAAAGTCTTTGATGAATCTCTCATTTATTAAAGAATTTACGATCTGACCTAAACTCATATGCAGCCAAAACTGATTCTCCGAAACCAAACCCTTCCCCTTCTGCCTCACAGTATCTCAATGCCCATTGGCCATCTTCCAAGTCAGTCTCTTCTGCCAACTGCTTCAGATCACAGGAATGTCCCCCTCCCTTCATCACCTGGGTAACCCTATCTATTAAGGACAGGGGAGAAGGACAATATCTCAAATGCCAAGCACTAAATTTCAAACTGTACTGCTCGCTCCGGGTTTCTTTTCCTTTTCCTCCTTGATTATGGCAGCAATGAAAAAATGCAACTTAACTCGCTGACATGAGGCTTATTTCTAACAGGGAGCAACAGAACCTCTAACCAGTCATGACTATATTTCATCTTATTCAGTCCAAACCTTAATGCAGACACTGCTTAAAAGAACCTGAGGCTATTAGGAACACAAATGCCAGCACTTGAATATATCCCACCAGCTTGATCCATGGTCTCCATCCTAAAGAATAATCACCCAGCATCCAATATTGGACATGACTGAATCAGTTTAAAAGAATATTCCTTGTCATTTCATCTGAAGGACACTTTTGTGAATAGCATTGAAGTCAGAGGTGGTATTCAGCAGGTTCTGACCAGTTCCAGAGAACTGGTAGCAGAAATTTTGAGTAGTTCGGAGAACCAGTAAATACCACTTCTGACTGGCCCCACCTCCATCTATTCTCTGCCTCCCAAGTCCCAGCTGATCGGGAGGAAATGGGGATTTTGCAGTAATCTTCCCCTGGAGTGGGGAGGGAATGGAGATTTTACAGTATCCTTCCCCTGCCATGCCCACCAACCCACGTCCAAAGAACATGTAGTAAAATAAAATTGAATCCCACCACTGATTGAAGTCCCACCAATCCATCTTGTGACCAACCTTGTTGAGCAGATTTATCCATGAAAGAGCAATTTCGTTAATAATAACTCTCTGTCTCTCAATATTCCCCAGTTTCCTTTTGATCAAATCCCCCTCAGGCGAAATCACCATGACCTCGATGTCCATATCTGCAGCTATTTCTCCATTATGGTCCATGTAAAGATTCCAGAGGGAAAGATTGTAGAACTCGTTCTTCTCCAGAAAGGGATGGAACTAGAATGGAAACATCCAGGAATTTTAAAAGCAGAAACATTGGTTTGTTATCCCACCTGTGTGGCTTTTTCTTCTACTTATTTTTTTAAATTGCAAAAATGCTTAATTAGGACAATGAGTGTTACCACTAAGTTGTGAACAAGAAAGGTTCAGCAAAATTTGTCAATCTTATATAGAAAAATTATGTATTGAGAAAATGTAGTAGACACATTTGATCAATTATAGGGAACATTCTACAGCAGGTATCAAATAAATTGAACAAGAGCAAAAAAGAGATTATTCATCAACTCCTTGAAAAGAAAAGTCAATTACACAAAAGCATGGATTTTTTTCTTTTCTTTTTTCTTTTTTTTAAAAAAAATACTTTATTTTAATGCAAACAATCTGTCCTCCATTAGACAGTGTTTCGTCGGGGTTCAAATATTTTGTGCAATAGCAGTTAAAGTTTACAGCCATATTCATTATCTTGTCTATTGTCTATTCCAATTCATGAACTCTTATACACTGACAAAATGTAATCTTGTACCAAAAAGGATGAACTCTGATCTTGTGAAAGAAATCACATAGGTGGACATGTTGTAAACAACAAAGGAACATTTTTTATAATGTTCTGAGCTAACTTTTACTCAGACTGCTTGAAATGGACCTCTGTCCCAAGGATGGAGCTCTATTTCTGCAGGAGTAAACAGCTGAAAGTTGTCTTCCTCATTCCAGCATGATTCATGAGCCACTCACACCGTGGAAAATAGAAGCCAGCTGAAGCTCAGGCCATCAGTTGTTTTCGGGGTCTCCTTCAAATTTATAACAGCAAAATTGTATAGTGCTAATCACAAACCATACGCACAGGAACAGTGTTAAAGGTGCAATCACTTTTTTTTAAATTAGAAGTATTTAATATCAAAATATATTTGCTACCAGCTCCTTGGTAAATTATCCTCCCAGCAACTAGATTGGCCAAATCTGTTGGCTTCTTGTAGCACAAGGAGGTTGATATGACTCCCCTCCTTCTCTAATGAATTCCTTCTCCAGAGAAATTTATTTTTTTTTTTGTTGAAAAAGTTTTAAAAGTTTTACATACATTTTCTCCCCCCCTCCCCAACCACCCCCCCGACTTCCCAGAGCAAGTACAAAATAAAATACAGCTTAAATTCTCTAAATTAAACTCCATTTCACACTTATTATAATCATGATCATTAAACAAATAGATAAAAGGAAAGCAAGTCTTTTTTCTCCTTATTCCATCTAATTCAACAAAATTATCTCCATTTATAATTACAGCAATTAAAACAATTAAGTATTACCTAATCAAACCTATCATTACTCAATTTAGCTAATTGTTACTTAACAAATTATTAGGTCTATACAATTTAACAAAATATTTTATAACTTCTTTCATTTAAAACAAAACAAAACAACAACAACAACAACAACAAAAAGGAAACCCTCACTCAAAAAACCCCCGATTTAAAAAAAATTACTATATAAACTCTTCCGTCCTTCACTTTTAAACCATCAAGGTCCAATTATAATTAAAACACTTAATAAGAAATAATATTAACAATAATTTTTAATTAATAATCAAACCTCTTATATCAATACATATTAACAAATCAACTAAGAACATCATTTAAGAACTTTATCAATCATTTAAATTCTTCATACTAGATTGAACCAATTGCTAATCTTCTTGTCTTCACATCTTCCAACAGCATATAAGATATCTTCATTTACGTCTACCCACCTAAATAAAAATTGCTTCTGTATATATAAAAAAAAGCCCCCCGAGTGACTTTGTAATTGTAATGATATCCATCAAATCCAGTCAAAAATTAGATTAATAAATTCGTCAGACATATTAGGGAAACCACCAGATCAACTGCAATTGCCCTAGGTCCATAGTCCTTTTGCCTTATATTCATTACCATCAAGCAGGAAACTTTAATTTGCTATATTCAATAGAACTTCTGCGATTGCAATTAAGTCCAAATTTGTTACAGTCCTTAATAAAATAATCCAAATCATTCAAGTCAGGGCATATTTCACAACCCAATACACCAGCATTGCTGTGATCTGTTTATTCTTCTCAAATATTCCAATACAGCTGTAGGTTGCCTCCTCATCGTCGCTCATCGCTTAGTTAACTGGCATTAAACTGCTGTCTGTTTTTTTTTCTTTTTCCAAAAAATTCAAAATCTTTAAACAGTTAAACAATACTTTTTAAGGACCATCATCTCATCAAGCAGGGTTATTTTCCATTTCTCCAGTCTTTCTTCTTTTCCTTTTTACGAACTTTCTTCTTGACTTTGATCCCTCTGCCTTTTTTAGCTCCAGTAAAATTTTGCGGTTTTTGGGATTGCATATTATAAAATTTTTGCAGAAATGTAGCTTCTTCTGGAAACAACTCTTTAAGTGCAGATTGAGTTTTATAAAAAAAAATTCGTGGAACCAAAATTTCATCAGCTTCCAACACTTCTTGCTCCTTATTTTGCACAGCATTCATCTTTCTCTCCTCAGTAAAATCTGCTATAATCTGTTGTTGTTTTTTTGCATCTCCCAACTCTTCATTCAATCCCCCACTGCTAGATTGCAACTCAGTATTTCCATGTATTTCATTGTTTCCAGCTTGAGAAGCTTGAAATATAGTATCAATTCTTTTCAATAAAGCAGAGGTAATTGAACTCAAAGCTTCCTCAAAATCAGACCATTGAGGGTTAAATAACCCTCCTTTGCTTTCAAAAAGCCCAGCCATCTTGCCCCCCTTCTTCCTTCCCTTCCAGAAGGACAGAAAAAAAAGGGGAAGAAAAAAGAAAAAAAGAGTTTCAAGAAGAAGAAAAAAAGGGATCCTTTACAATTTGTAATTTGTATTGCTGCTTCAATTATTATTATTCCTTTCTTGTTACATCCACTTTTCAAAAAGGAGTTTTACGTTTCAAACAGGGGCTTGTCAATAATTACTTTTAGCTTTCACTTCTTCACGCCCCGTTAAAACTCAAACGCCATCTTGCTTTCACTTTCAGCTTAGGAAGAATCTTTTAAAGAAAGTAAATCTTTGGAGTTAAAAGGAAAAAAAAATACTTGCTGTTTCATTCATACTGCTTGTGCTCCGCCAGCTTGATTCAAAGAATATCTGTTTAAAGTTGGTGCTGGGATGGTAACGACATCTAGCTCTGCAAAGCAGAGGCATCCAGGGTCCGGAGTACTGACAGGCTTAGCGGGGAGCTCTCATCTTCAAGCGCCAGATTATGGGTGAAATCTGCCACTTTCAGGGAGCTCTACCCCCCCCCCCGTCTACTCACTTTCCCCCCTCATACCAGGGGGAAAGTTTTCAAACCGCAAGACAGCCGATAGTCGCTGTTCTTGCAGTTCTACGAAGCCCTGGGCTGGCGCTTCAAAAAGAAGCGTCCGGCAAAGTCGCAGTCCCACCGGAAGTCAAGAGGAATTTAGTTTGTTTGTTGGATCCTTGTTGGGACCCCATACCTGCCACGGCTGCAGCCTTGGAGCCTCCTGTGTCTCTTGGGCCGCCTTCCTTCTTCTCCAGGACCTGGACAAATATGCAGCCTTCAAGACGTGGGCCAGAGTCATAAAGATAATGTAAACAGAGTCACTGTTTTCAATAATCTTTCCATTCAAATCATCTTCTGTCTCCACTGGAGTATTTTGGGTGCATCTTTTCCGGCCTTTGACAGAAAAAACAAGCTTTGAAAAAGAACACTGAAAATTCTTCTCTTCATACTGAGAGTCTACAAAGGAAAAGGGTTCAAAAGCACCATATTTTGGGTTTGTTTTTTGCAGAAATTCAAAGCTCCAAATACTATGGATGTATTTGTGATATCCAAGATGAGTCATTATATAGTTTCCCAAACTTGTGGTGATCCAGATTTTCTCTCTGATGGGTTCTGACAAAATGTCAAGTGTTAGATGAAAAATTTGAAATGTGTTTGAAATGATAATATGTTCTGTGAAGTGAACAAAGACATTGACTTGTTTCCACTGAGAAAAGCTGGAATCCTTCAGGGGTGCTAGAGTCAATGAGAATTGTTGTGATATAACAACACAAATTCCATTCCTGACAAGCAAAGGAGGAAAAACTCTCAGGAAATTATCTCCCTCTTCTGTGTCTGGAGCAAGGAGGCCAACCAAGGTCCATCTGAAGTGCAGGAGCACTCGGACAATTGCTGAATACTGAAATGCTTCTTTGAGGAGCATCCGGTGGAAAAAAGGGAATTTACTTTTATCACTCAGAGTCTCTGAAACAATTCTATGACTGATCTGGAAAAGCAATGAGGAAGGCAACTCCAAAATATGAGTTTTTAATAAATCCAACCTTTTGTTTTGATAAACATCTTAGAATAATTTATTTAAAATATTAAATACAGGATATTAAGAAGGCTTTATGTAAAAATGGAAGATGAGAAACAAATTAACAAATTAGACTCACATGTGCAGATGTTAACTGAAATGTATTGTTCCAAAAAAGGGCCATATTATATTTAATTTTGGAAGATTGCTACATTTATCGCTACTATTATATATTCTTTCTGCAGTCATTGTTGTACAAGAGACAGGGAGACATAGTTCCTCATATAATTTGTCACTTGTATAAGCCAAGAGCTCTGTAGTTGAAATTTTGTCTGTTCTGTAGTTTCCATACTTTCATTTTGCACCAATAATTAATTATGTTAATTGATAACCCAATGAAGGAAATGCCAAACAAATTAACAGCCCACCAAAATCCTTCCAAGACCATTCCCATCAGTGCTTACAGGACAAGTCATTTGAAGTTAAAATTGAGTGCATACCCCACTCTTTACTAGCACCGATGATCTTACCTTCTTACCTAGAAATTAACCAAGCTAAGAAAGGAACAAGAAACCCTCATTCCAACACTGAGCTACAAATATTCTCATTTATCCATTTCATCCCTCTATTGATGCAGCCTTCATCCCTCTATTGTTTTCATCCCATTCTAATGTGTATTCCAGTTTCCAGTTCCTACAATTGACATAGTGAAAAGCATCTCTTGAATTCCATAGAGAAGATATGGATGGATCTATCCTGCACCTACTATCACCCCACTCACTTTAGTATATACAGAAACATACACACACAAACCTGTGGGACTTTGTAGGGGATTACTAATGTTGACATCTGGATGGAAAACTCCCTGTCAGCTGCATCAAGAAGAGCCAAAATGTTATCCTTCCTTCCACAGCTGTAGTTGGGAACATTGGCTTCTCCAGTAGAGAGCATGTCCAGCAAGACTTCTGAAGTGCCAAGCGTGTTCAAATAGTTGTCATGAATATTGTAGCCAAGTGTGAGATTGCACAGGAGCTGGATAGTCTTGTTGATCTCTTGAATGGTGAAAATAAAGCGTTCTATTCCTTTGGAATTATAAGTGTCACTAATGTAAAAAAAATGCTTTTGTTAATACAAGCAGCAGCAGCAGCAGCAGTAATAAAATACCTTTTCCCCAATTTCATCCTCTTTATCAATACATGACTATTGAGTCTAAAGCCCATATGGATCGAAAACCAGAGGCAAATGATAGTCAATCATCAACATTTAATATTTATAAAGGTTGAGAAAATGGGAAGCATATAAGAATCACAAATAGTCTCTTATTTATAGCAGCAATAATTTTCATCAGCACATTACCCACTCTGAAAAATTATTCCTATTTTACACTACAACCATTATAAAAGGAAGAGGATGTTTCATCAGTGACCCAGAAAAGCTGTTCTAAGATCAAGTCATCCTCTATTCCTATAAATATCAATGAGCAGTTATAAAAATATGGAATGATCTGGTCAGAGTTAACTACAATAATCACTACTTTAAACAAAAGTCAGTATTCAGGTCGGCCATTCTAGATTGGACTTGAAGAGGAAAATAATGTGGTGTTCTTTCAGATATTTTTTATTGTTCCATCTTTGTATTTGAGTCTTTTCCTCTAAATAAGACAAAAGAAGAAACCTGTGGAAATCTGATCAATCATCAAAATTAACCAGTTCCTAAAATCTAGGAGTAAGCAGAATAAGGAGAAAAGAATGAGAGTCCTAAAAGTTAGAACTGCAGATGGAAGGAATATAATTTCATTGCACCGAATAACTTACAAGTAAGACCGACTATAAGGAAGCCGGTTGAAAAACAACATTTTCTGTTTTAGTGTTACTGCACTGGTGACTATACCGATGAGATGGTCTCCTGGCCTGTAGTAGCTCCATGGTCTTTCTCTATCCAGGTGCACCATATTCAGTGGGCACTTCATTCTAAGCTTTCCAGAGACTGTCTGGGACACCAGTAGCATCGAAAATGGAATCAGGAGGTCCATCGTTGATGGGGCTCAATCAATCAATTTATTTATTTATTTATTTATTCGGCTTATATGCCACCCTATCTCACAATGGGCTCAGGGCGGCTCACAATAATAAAAACAAAGCCACAATATAAAATTAAAGTCTAAAAATTTAAAAGATTTAAAATTAACCCTTAAAACCCCGTTATCAGTCCATTATCATTCAATCCCCTTCCTGTTTCCAAAGCACTCTCAGAAAATGGGATATCCAGGGGCCTTCCTTTTTCAAACAGAAACAAATTGAGCTTTATCTGGAAAAGAGGGAAAGGTCCATTCAGCAGCACAGACCCTGCCTCTGTCCTAAACCTTGTGGAAACCATTCAGCATAAGGAGAGGCTTATATCTTTTTCTGATGCAACATCCCTTCCATGTTGCTTCAGTCTGAAGTTATATCAAAGGTATGAAAGGTATAAAAGGTATAAAAGTAGCAGTAGACGTCTCAAAGTCTGGGACTTTGATAATTACAGTGAGTGATAATTTGTCCTCTTCCGGGGCTCCATGTACAGAGGGGAAGCTGGAAAAAAGGGTTTTTTTGAAATGTTGTATATACTCCCCTGGAGACACCCCTCTATAATGGTTGTTAGTTATCCTTCCTGTCAGGATATGTCTAGAAAGCGATGCTGGAGGAAGATACTTCAATTACCAAGGAATTGATTTCTGCTGTCCGCCATTGTGTCATACGGTCTCCAGAGATTGCTTGAGAAGGTCACCTGGAGCTATGTAGTTTGGTGGCAATCTTGGTTCTTAACACTTAACTCTAGTGCTCTCTGACACCATCTGCACCCTTGAACCCTGCCTAACGTTAAAAGCAGGTCTTCTTTGTGATTTCCTTTTCTGTGAGGTCTCCAGATATTAATCCTAATTTGGATCTGATTTAAAAAATTTTTGTGCCTGAAGTGACGTTTCATTTCCATCTTTTCTAGAAGTAAAATTTTTTGGATGAGTGATGACTAAGAGGCAGGAAAGCAGCAGTCTCTAGACTATATTCTTGGGTAAATGGGAAGAAATTTTTAGAAGGGATAGAATTTTTTTTTATTTTGCTTGACTCTCTGTTGACTTTCAATATTCATGGAAGACACTAAAATCCTTTGTATTTTGAAGTTTCATATTATTTACTTTATTTTTATTACTTTGATTTATATGCCGCCCTTCCCCGGAGAGGCAGGAAAGTAACAGTCTCTAGACTATATTCTTGGGTAAATGGGAAGAAATATTTTTTTATTAAAAAGTTTTATAAGAATACATTTTCTCCCCCCCCCCCCATTTTCTTATTGAGCATAATACTTAACAACTACAATCATTTGTTTCTTCATTTTCTCACAGTTTGGTAACATTTCACATCCCCCCCTTTTGCCCCCCCTCTCCTTTTTCCTTTAACACACTTTTATATCCAAGTTTTTATCCCCAACCCATCCAACCCTCGCCCCCCACCCTAGACCTCCCAAAGCAGAAACAGGGTATTGCATTGGCAAACATATGCTAAAATATACTAACATACTATAAGATTCAAAATTTCCCATACCCTCTTTAACTCCCCTTATTCAAATTCATCAACCACCCTTTTACAGATTCTAAATCAATTAAATTAAATTCTTATTTTCCCAAATATGAAAATCAATTCATTAACTTAAAAATATTACAACATTAAAAAGAGGGAAAAAAACCTAGACAGATATCCTTCCCACCATCTCAAACACTATACATTTTCAACATTTCTATAATAAACTTAAATTATCATCCATCCTTTTTACTTATTAAAGTTAAACATTTTAAAGACCATAAACTTTTTATCTCATATACCTTTTAAAGTCATCAGTAAAACTTCTTAAATCATTTCTACAGATATAAATTCAAAACTTTCCGGAGAGTATCCTTCAAGTTTTTATTTAATCATTATAGTACCTATAACATTTAAAAAGTTATCATTTTTATATGTAAAATATCCTTGCTTTAAAGTAACCTTTAAAAACTGCCAGTTTAATTAAACTTTTTTTCCTTTTTCTTATATTTTTTCCAATCTTTCTCTTTCCATAATTCTTTCAACTTTCCTCCTGCCCCTTCTTTTATTTTTAAAAATTTCTTAGCCTTGATTTGAGGTTGATGTATCATAAAAACTCGTTTTCTTTTTGTAATCTTTTTCTTTGGCTTGGGCCCCATTTCATCCTTTCTTGCTTGTATAATCCAGTAGTTTACTCCTTTGTTTATAAAACCACAGTTTATTGCCAAATAGTTTATCCGCTTGTAATGATAAATCCAGTTCTAACTCTTCTGTAGGCTGAGTGGAAATGTCTGCCAAAACCTCCGTTTCCATTGTTCCTTCCTGCAGTTCAGTCCCGACAACCTGGATTTCTCTCTCTAAACTCTTCTGTTTAATTTCATCTTGGTTTTCCTCCAGCAAATTATTCCAATTATTTTTTTGACAAGTTCTTTCCATTAAAGCCGAAATGTTAGAAGTAAGAATATCTAAAAGTTCTTGGAAAACTTTTGCAATCACAACTTTGTAATTTGCTGATTCACCAGGCAATAATCCTGTGGGTCTAATGTCAGCCATATTTCAACTCGTATTTATTCAATTGTCAGGCAAAATCCATATATTAACCACACAATCTAGGTATCTAACTTATTTAAAGTCAATACCCAGTTCTTTTCCATTCCGCTTCCACTTTAAGGTGTAATCTGGTAGCTCTGTCTCTGTTACAAATGTTAACAAGCGCTAACAATCACTTTCACTAATGGCTTTCATCACGCCCTCAGGCGCCAATTTTTCCCTGTTTCAAACGGAGTTAAAGATTTTTCTGCCTTCATTGCTGTTCTCCTGATCTGCTCAGCCAGCACCTGAGATTCACGATACAAATAATTCTTAAAATTGTATTACCCCTAAATGATTTGAAATTGAGTTGCTTGGATGGTCGCGGCTTCTTGCTCTGCTTCAGCAGAGTCGTTCCGGGTCTGGAGCTGCTTTGCTGGTTTCTGGGGAGTTCCCACATTTCACACCCCAGAGTTTTCTCTGGGGGGGCCTTGGGGAACTCTACCCCCACCTGCCTGCTCTACACTCTCCCCTTTGCCCGGGGAGAGACTTTCAAGCCTCCCGACAGCATTAGCCAGCTGTTCGGGGACTTTTACAAAACCACAGAGCGGGCGCTCATGTCGAAGCGTCCTCGAAGTTTCGAGGTGCCACCGGAGGTCTGGGAAGAAATTTTTAGAAGGGATATAATTTTTTTATTTTGTTTGACACTCTTTTGACTTTCAATATTCATGGAAGACATTAAAATCCTTTGTATTTTGAAGTTTCATATTAATTTTATTTTTATTAGTTTGATTTATATGCCACCCTTCCCCAGAGACTCAGGGCGGCTTACAATGCCTTTAAGAAATAGCCTTCATACTTTTGTATATACCTGCTTAGTAGGGCTTTCAGGCCGCCCCCTAAGCGGTGTTCTATTTTATACAAAGTCACCTTATTGCCTGCACAAACCGGGTCCTCATTTTACCTACCTCGGAAGGATAGAAGGCTGAGTCAACCTTGAGCCTGTACGAATTGAACTCACAGTAATTGCAGGCAGCTGGCAGCTAAATACTACTTTAACAGTAGTTTAGTCCACTGCGCCACATAGTTTATTATACAAAGAATGGATGTGAGAAGAATGGAGATGGTGCCAGTGCTCACAGTGTAGTGGATGGTGTGACCTGATCTCTTGCCAGACCCACCAAGAAACTGGATTAGGGGTACATGGTGGTCCTTTCTCTACTTCTACGGATGTACTTGGAGGGATGGGCCCCATTTGGCATTCCCATCTCTCAGGCTTCTCCACACACATAAGTGCTTTGAGGAGCAGTTGGGAGACCTGTGTTCCTGATTTATCTGGGTGATTTATTCCTGAGGTTATGTTTCTTACCTGGAGAACAGATAGAAATGAATTGTCACTTCATATGTAGAGCTTTCCTTTGAATGGAGAACTGGGAGTTTGCTAGGGAAGGTCAGTCAGAGCTGTGGAGTTTGATTACACTCTATGTTGATGACACAACTCTAATCCTGCCTGTCTTCTACTCCAAATATCCTTGAACCCTCCCTAATGTTAAGAGTAGGGTAGATGTTTGGCCATATTTGGTGACATCTGATCTGCTACTCAAAGGTTGTCCAATTGTATGGCCCTAGGCTTCTCGTCTCAGTGCCTGGCTAAGAGATCCTTGGTGGTTCTGGGTTTTGTCTTTTGCTTCTGAATGCCAGGTTGATGTGTAAGAGGTCTCATCCCTGATGTAATCTGCCACATCTTACTAAAACTAATGGGAATCTGAGTGAATATTTCTAAGAGCCTATGTTGGGGATTACCTCGTGGTGATAAGGTGGGTGAAAAAGCAATATTTCCTCACCTTGACTAGGTCCAATGATAACCAAGCAAAGCCAGATTTAGGGTGACCTGGTCCTTATAGGTTAGGGAGAGGCCCTCAGAACATCTGCTGGGCCCCTGGGAGGAATTTTATCTAGGCTAATTGGAGGATAATAGTTCTGAGATTTGATGTGATCTGAAGAAGGAGGGTCAAAGTGCCTGGTACATGGTCTGGTGTTGTGATCTGAGAGGAGTTTGAGTTAGCGACTCCAAAGGAAATGGACAAGGTTCCCCAAGAGATCCAGAAGTCCCTCACAATGCTGTTTTTTTAAGGGTTCTGAACATGTTGCTCTTTCTAGCTGCTTCAATTTGGGAAAGAGCTAAATAGAAAGATGAGGAGCACTGAGGACAACGATGAAAGAAATTACATTGATAAAAGTTCTCAAACCAATTCAACTAAAACAGATTTTCAGATATTACATCGTGAGCTTTTTACTGAAAAGCTTTGCAGAGCTGGAAATGTGAAAAACGTGGTGGGACATTTTATTATGCTGGGTGAACATGTAAAGATGGTAATACAGAGGATTTTAAAGATAAAGGTTCAATATTTTATTTGAGGATTGATGGAGGATCAGTTAGGAAAATGCCATGGAACATTGGTCTGAGAACAGTCAGAACTACCCAGCAGGGAGGAATGGCTTGTGAAGTTGACAGAACTTCCTGAAATGGAGAAACTGCCTATTCTAAATAGAGAGAAAGGGCAATATTTACATGTATTGGTGACTAGAAACCTATTATGGATTTTTTTTTCAAAAAAAAATAATTTTTGGTTTTCATATAGAGGAAAATGTAGATAAAAAAAGTCACAATATAACTTTAGGAAAAGAGAGGTTAAAATATAATTCTAGTTATAACTTCTGTGAAGAATATTGGAAGGTATTTGTGATATATTTTTGGACAAGTTAGACTTTTTAATATTTCTTAAAGATTATTGCTTTTTTCCTTCCTATTTTTTGTAAACATTTCTCAAGCACAAAATTGGTGTTGGAGAAATCTCCATCTCATTCAAGCAAGAAGAAAGGCACTGGAGGCAAAGGAAGTAAGAAAAAGGGCAGGGATACAATAAATCAAAGAATATTATAACTAGAGCCACAGATGTGAAAGAGACCTGCTGGAGTTGTATTCAATCCACTGTTCTGTGCAAGTTTGTAAATTAAAGATTAGATCAGCTACATTTAGTCTTAGGTCAGCTGTCAACAAAATATATTATTCAAAGGAGAACTCAGACAAGAAAACCAGATTTTAAAAATGAACAGAGTTAAAAAAAAATTAGAAAAAACATTTAACATTTTAACATCTTTGAAAACTAGTTCATTGCATGTGAGGTTAGAAGAAAAGCATGCCTATGATTAACAGTTTCTCTCCAAAACAGCAGAATAAGAGACTTGCCCATATTACTACGTGTTTCTGCAGCAAAAATATTGACTTTCTCCACATTGGTTAAAGGTGCAGATTTTGACACAGTCCTTAAATGCTACATATTTATCCAGGTCCAAGAAGGAATGAGGAAGGCTGATAACTTCTTGGGTTCTAGAAACATACAGATAAATAAATAAAAAATAAATAAATAAAAAAGATAAAGCCAAGAAGGGAGACACACCCAACCAAACATATTTCTGCTAAATTTGAGAAACTATGTGATAATTTCAGGAGGAATTCCTTCTTTGCATGGGATGTCCTTGTAAACATCCATTTCTAAAAGTTAAGGACAGGTCTTCTGAATCAGGCCAGGATCCATCTCTGTCTCTCAGTGCCTTGGTGAGACCAACTTGGAATTCAGTATCCAGTTTTGGTCACCATGTGTAAAAAAACATGTTAAAATGCTAGAAAGAGGGCAGAAAAGAGCAACAATGATGATTAGGGGACTGGAGGTGAAACATATAAAGAACAGGTGCTGGACTTGTGTACATCTAGTTTAATGAAAAGAAGGACTAGGGCTAGGGTCACATAATAGCAGTCTTCCAATATTTGAGGGATAACCCAAAGAAGAGGGAGTCAACCTATTCTCCAAAACACCAGAAGGCAGGACAAAAAGCAACAGATGGAAACTAATCAAGAAGAGAAGCAACCTAGAACTAAGGAGAAATTTCCTGACAGAATAATACTAAGTGGAATAACTTGCCTCCAGAAGTTGTGGGTGCTCCAACACTGGAGGTTTCTTTTTTAAAAAAAAGTTTGGACAGCCATTTATCTGAAATGGTAGAGAATTTTCTACCTGAGCAGATGGTTGGACTAGACAAGATCCCTTCCAACTCTGTTATTGTATTATTCATGATTCAAATAACTCTGAGTGTCCACCATCAGAAGAATGAGATGGATAAATTGCTACACCTCTCTCCCTTACACCACATTTGTAGGATATTAAAATATGGATACTATCAATTGTTTACGAATTGTTTTGCAAACCAATTTATATGACTGTATTTCAGCTCCCCTCTTATTATATTTCTGCATAATTTGACCAGATGGCTAATCCAGATTACCCAAATTTTCAAATTATATTGGATGAGGATGGAGGACACTATCTTCCAATTGCCTTTTGATCATTTCAGCTCAAAATTGTTGCCCCAGCTCATGTATGGGGAACAGCTTGAAACAATTTTTATGCTTGGCCTTTAGGAATGTGTTGAAATTCTTCTAACTCACATTTATATATTTCTTCTGGTCATAAAATGCTCCTTTGTATTCAAGTCTGGCCTCAGAATGATAATGTAGCACTTGGGGATGAAGACGCAGCCCAGCAGCCCAGCGCTGGAGGCCAAGATGGAGAAGACCTGCACAGCCACCATATATTTCCCTTTTGTGCTCAGGTAGGTGGGCAGGAAGGAGACCCAGACATTGCAGAAGACCAGCATGCTGAAGGTGATCAGCTTGGCTTCATTGAAGGCCCCAGGGAGATTCCTGGCCAGGAAAGCCACTGTGAAGCAGATTGCAGCCAGGAAGCCCATGTAGCTGAGAGTGATGTAGAACATGAAAACAGAGCCTTCATTGCATTGCAGGATGATCTCCCCAGGCTGGGAGTGAAAGTCTGAGTCACGGAATGGGGGAGAAGTTCCCAACCAGATGGAGCAAATCATAATTTGGACACTAGAGCAAGAAAGGATGATGGAGTTGGCCAAGCTCTTCCCTAACCATCTCTTCACTTGGTTTCCTGGTTTTGTGGCAAGGAAAGCCAGCACCACTGTGATGGTTTTGGCCAAGAGAGAAGAAACGGCAACTGAGAAGATGATGCTGAAAACTGTTTGTCGGAGAAGGCAGGTGGCTTTCCTTGGTTGACCAATGAAGAGAAAAGGAGACAAGAAGCAAATCAAGAGGGAGACCAGGAGGATGTAAGAGAGGTCTCGGTTGTTGGCTTTCACAATGGGAGTTTCCTGATATTTAATGAATATGATGAAAACAAATCCTGTGGCTAAAAACAAGAATAGGGCAAAAGAGACCAGAAGGATTCCCAGATGTTCTTCGTAAGAAAGGAAGGTTATAACTTTGGGGATACATTGGATTCTGCCCTCATTTGGATATTTTTCATCTGGACACTTGGTGCATTTTTCTGTATCTGAGTAAAACAAAAAAGTAACGTTTTAAAATATATTGTGTATTTTCACCTTTCAAGAAACATTTTCTTGGGACAAAATTTGTTACCAGCAACATTTTCTGAGAAGAGTTGCTTAAAATCTCTACAGAGAGAAGGTAAGAAGAATATCATTTTCTTAAAAAAAAAAAAAAAAGCTATATTTTTATAGTTTATGAAATTGGAAGTCCTGTAAACTTAATTTTTTTTAATTTTTTAATTTTTATTTGATTTATATGCCGCCCTTCTCCGGAGACTCAGGGCGGCTTACAGTGCATTAAGCAATAGCCTTCATACTTTTGTATATTTATACAAAGTCAGCTTATTGCCCCCACAATCTGGGTCCTGTAATTACACATTTCTTGTGTAATTAGCAGAATCTACATTATTAGAAGTAGATAATGAATCAACTAATCTTTCTAGACACATTTCCTGGATCCTGATAGATGGCACTTCTTAATATACTTGATTCTGGATGCCTATCTTTTGAAATCTAATTAGCTAGAAAAAAAAGTTGGTTCTGCAAATAATCTGGATTCCAAACTAAAAAACAGAAGATTTTTTTTTTCTTGGAAGTGGAGAAGCTTGTTTAATCTGCTACACCCTCCTGTCTCTTTCTATGCCTTCCCTCAAGGTTTTCTGCTATTCCTTCCTCTAGATAAGAAATTGTGCAATTTGAAGATAATAGCAATAGCGCTTAGACTTATATACCACTTCACAGTGCTTTTATAGCACTCTTTAAGCAGTTTAGAATCAGATGATTGCTCCCAAGAATCTGGATCCTTATTTTACCAATCTCAGAAGGATGGAAGACTGAATAAACCTTCAGCTGGTGAGAATCGAACTGCTGAACTGCTAGCAAAAATAAAAAACAATTGAGCTACAATCTGTCTTTTAACTTGCACTTCCATGACAGTGTACCAGATGAATCGACTTCCACATGCCTGTCCTTTTCCTTGGTGTCCCCACCTTCATGGATGGTGATGGTCCCCTCAGGACAAGAAATACAGTCGTAGCAGCAAGCAGGCTCTCCTTCTCGCTTCTGCTTGACAAATCCAGGATGACAACTTTCCACACACTGGGACTGAGGCAGAGACTAAGCAGAAAAAGAAGAAGTGCCAAAGAAAATACATTGGGATGAAGCATGGATGAAAATGGATGTGATGTTAACATTAGTTCCTGGGCTTCACTTAGATAAATGTGAAATCTTTGACTCATTCCAAATAGATTTAGGAGAGAGATAAACACTGACAGATAGATTATTTATTCACTCCCCTTTGCTTGTGGCCTCTAACATTGAAATAAAGGGTTTTTCTACTTAAGAAACACTGGAGCGATGGAATTGAAAAGATTTCAGCCTTAAGTGACAATCAGTTTGGTTCCTCCTCCGAGCCTTCTTAACATGCATTTCTCCATTCTTCACATAACTATGATTTTAAAGTACAGTACGATGATCTTGCATTAAATTTTGGAAAAGAAATTATTGTAAAAGATTTATTAAATTTTTATTATATTAGATTTATTAAATAAAATAAAACTGTAATAAAGAAAGAAACTTTGGACCAGTAGGATCTGGATTGGCTTCTTCTGGAGTACAGTATAAAACATTGCAAAACTGCTTCCCTTTGTAAGTAATCCAAAACCATTCCCCCATTAAGTAGAAAGGGGAAAGAATCCTTAAATATTAGAGCTTTCTTTATTTGTGTGTTTCTTTCCTCAAGTCACCTGGCTTTCAAGTAAGACTAAGACTGACTGCCTAGTTTCTAGAACTGGGGTGAGATGAGATGCAGGAGAGCTCATGAGAACTTGTCCCTCAAAAAAGGGATCTTTTCATCTTTAACGAGTGGGAGAAGAGTAGGTGACTTGTGTCCAGCTCTGTATCTCAGTCTTTTTCCAACTAGCATGGAAAGAGAAGTCTACATTTCTTATTAATTAAATTTGGATCCTCCTTTTTGCTCAGAGGGATTTAACATAGCTAGCAAAAAATGCATTCTAGGTTTTTCAGATGAATTAACCTCTTACAAGCCAAAACCCAAATCTAAGTAGCATTTCACTTCAAATTCTCCCTTGTTATTTCCAAAATGAGGAAGGGCTTTTCTCTGGATCAACGTCTTGTTTCACTGCTTCAGTTTTCCAGGTGATGGGCATTATCTCACATCAAAACAGCCTTCATGGTTTCATGTGATGCATGAACATCTTTGGAGCTTCTTCAGAGGAGCAGAAGGCCTATTTCTTATCCCAGTGCAATGAAAGGGAGACATGGATAACTCTGGCCAGGTTTGGGCTGCTTAAAAAGATTATAGAACATCAGTGACCTCTCAAGAGAGACATTCCTCCACCTGGACAAGGTGAGGCTTATTTCTCACATGGACCAACAGGACCTCTAACCAGTCATGACTATATTTCATCTGATTCAGTCCAAACCTTAATGCAGACATTGATTAAAAGAACCTGAGGCTATTAGGAACACAAATGCCAGCATTGAATATTTCTCACCCGCTTGATCCATGGTCTTCATCCTATAGAATAATCACCCAGCTGTCAGGTTCCGATGTTATCTCGAATAAATTGCATTTCCAAACACAAAGTCTTTGATGAAACCTTTCATTTATTGAGAATAACGATCTGACCCGGACTCCATCGTAGCCAAAACTGACCCTCTGACCCCAAACCCTTCCCTTTCCGTTCCTCAATTCTCAGCGTCTCATTGGCCATCTTCCAAGTCACTCTCGTCATCTCTGCTACTTCACTTCACAGGAATGTCCCCCCTCCCATCTCATCTCCTAGGGGATATTATCTGCCGGGAATATAAGTAGGTAAAAAGTCAAGCTGCTTCTTCTCTCATGTCAGCGCTGGGACGAGAGCAACTTGGAGCGCTGACATCCGGCCCCTCCCCCTTCATTTTTCCAGGGAGGTCTGCCGCAAAAAACCCCAGCAAGTTAAGTATCGTTACCCCATCCGAGCGTGCGTTTCCCCCCCTCCCGCCTTGTTCGGGTGATCTGCATGGAATTTGGCTATAAGGCGGTCAGCTTGGATGTTTGTGCTCCTCACCCAGGAAGCCTCCGACAAGGGGTAACCCTTCCACTTAATTAAGTATTGGAGGCATCCCCTGTGCCACCTCGAATCGAGAATTCACTGTACCTCATAGTGAGTGTGGCCCCCAATGACCAGGGACCCTGGGGGGTCACGTGGCGCTGGCCTCAAGGTTGACCCCATGACAGGTTTTAGGAGGCTACTGTGGAAAACGGGGTGTATCTTCCTTAGTAGTCGGGGCAACTGGAGTTGTATAGTAACTGGGTTGATTACTTTTACTATAGGGAAGAGCCCTATAAACTTTGGGCCCAATTTTCTGCTTGGGAGTCTAAGTCTCAAATACTTGGTGGAGAGGTAGACCTTCTCTCCCACTCGAAATGGTCTTTGGGGAGTTTGGTGCTTGTCTGCTTGTTTCTTATAGGATTGTGCCGCCTTGGCCAACGCCTAAGTAGTCTAGCCGTGATTGGTGGAACTCGCATTTTGACAGTTTGACATACAGGTTCACCCTCAGCAGTTCCTCCAGCACTTGGCAGATGAGGGGTATGTGTTCATCTATGGTTTCCATGTAAATGAGAATATCGTTCAGGTAGACGAGGACCCCTTTGTAGTGGTGCTCATGTAGAACATCATTTATCAACTGCATGAACACCGCCGGGGCTCCCTGCAGTCCAAAAGGCATCACCTTAAATTGGAAACTCTCTAGGAGGCAATTGAATGCTGTTTTCCACTCATCTCCTTCCCTGATGCGTATTCGGTAGTAGGCTTCTTGGAGGTCTAGTTTGGTGAAAACTTTTCCTTTGGCCAGGTGGGCTAGCATGTCCTTCATGAGGGGAAGGGGATATAAGTTGTGTATGCAGACAGCATTGATACCTCTAAAATCAACCACCAGGTGCATAGAGCCGTCTTTCTTGTCTTTGAAAAGGACCGGTGCCGTGACCCATGGTTTAGCTGGCTCAATGAACCCCTTTGTAGGTTCTTGTCTATATAGTTCTGCATTTCTTGCATTTCATGGGGCGTCATGGCATATAGTTTAGGTTTAGGTAGTTTTGCTCCAGGGATGATCTCAATGGTGCAATCATCCTCGCAGTGGGTGGGTGGGTGGGGGTAGAATGTCACACTCGGCCTCGCTAAACACCTCTGCAAGGTCTTGGTACTCCTCTGGGATCTGTTCTGTGTCGTGGGAGCTGTCAGATGCAGCCGCCAGTTGCTCTGTTGTACCCTCAGGGATGGGCCCTTGTGTTGGCGGTGTCTTCCTTTGCTGTGGTGGGAAAGATTGGGGCTCCTGCATGGGGGGCATCTCCCCTGGTTGGAGCGGCAGGGGTTGGGGGCCTTTTGCAATCCTCAGCCTGCGGGTTCCCTCTTGCCACCAGATGATTGGCCCCCACTTGTCTAGCCACGAGAGTCCCAGTATGACTGGGTCTGTCATTTTGGGGGCTATTATGAACTGAATCATTTCCCAGTGGTCTACTAGCTCCAGCTTCACTGGCTCGGTCAAGTGTGTGGTGTAAGTCCCCCCCACTAGGGATCCATCAACTTGTTCAAATCGGATTGGGTGGTTGAGCTTTTTAGCACGGATCCCCAAATTTAGGACTGTGGGTAGGTTAATCAGGCACCTCGTGCAGCCTGAATCTATTAGGGCTTGAAAAGTCCCTTGGGTTCCTGTTTTTGGGGCTGTTAGGAGTATAGGGAAAAGAAAGGGGTGGATCGGTCCACTCACCATTGGATTGTCTTCACCCTCATTCTCGCTGTCATACGACTCGGGAGATTGATTTCCCTCATCTGGGATCCTTCTTGTTTCGGTCAGGTGGGCGAAGACCTCTGGGCCCTGGGGTGCTTTCCGTGGCGCATTGGTGGTGTGTTTGGGCCCTTGTTCCTGTTGTGCCTTGGGCGGTGGGTCTGGCCTCGGTCTCGGGGTTCCACATGCTGCTGCCAGGTGACCAATCCCCCCACACCTGTAGCACCTCAGTGGGATCCTTGGGACGACTGGCCTCTGGGTGTCTGTGGTGCTGCGGTTCCTCATCTACCAGGTGGTCCCTGGTCCGGTTGGCCTCTCTCCCTGTTATCTGGCTGCTTCGACATGTCGTTGGCCCGCAGCCCTCTGTCGACTTTTATCACTACCCGGAACCATTCGGAGAGTCAGTTTGGGATGTCTCGATAAGCAGTCACTTGGGCAATTCGCTTATCTAGGCTCTTTCTAAAAAAATACACCAGTAGTCACTCTGGTAAGGGAGGTAGGGTCCCAAGGACTCCCCTGAATTCACAGATATGCTCTCTGATAGGCTTCCCCTTAGGTTCCTGAGCTCGTCCTCCACATAGGGGTCCTTTTTTGCCTCCTTGAACCGGGTTTGTAATAGTTGTAAAAACCCTCTGCTTCTTGCAGTTGGGGGGCCCTGTTCTTGTAGAGGGCTGCTAACCACCTTCTTGCTTCACCCTCCAACCCCTCTGAGATGGCACTGACTAGGGCTCTGGGAAATGGATAGAGGTGTCCATAGCGCTCAATGTAGATCTCAGCTGTGTCGAGGAATTGCGCCAGCTGGTCTGGGTCACCATCAAACTTCCCTCTGAAGCGGGGTGGGTCCTCCCTCGCTGCTCTATCTTCCCAGTGCGGGGCTCTGTAAGCCTGCTCTCGGTGCCACTGGTCCTCTTCCTGCCCTCTCATTCTAGGGTAAGGAGGTGGTGTCCTGTCTCGGCGGCTTTGCTTGCTTTGCAAGGGAGGATCCCATGGATGCGTTTTTGGGCTTCCTCTCCTTCTGCTATGGGGGGAAAGGGCTGTGCCTCCGACTAGGGTGTCTCAATTAAGCAGGCTCGACTGGTTCCCACCCCCCTCTCCTTAGGCCTGCATGATGGCTCCTCCTTGAGAAGGGTGGCATGGTCAAATTCCTCCTTCAATTCATCTATGGGGCACTCGAGTGGCTTCCCTGAAGCTTTTTGGTGCCTGGCCTGCTGCCAGTCCCATGGCCAGTCTGCCCTCCCCAATTCACTTAGGGGTTTCCCCTTCCCCTGAACGTTCAGGAAGGGAAATTCAACCTCTGCAGCTTTTGGCAAGAGTCCCGAATACTCATCTTTCTTCTTCTTAGCTTGTGGCACGATCGTCTGACCTTGGCTGTCTTGCAGCTTCACTGGGGGAGGGAGGGGGTGAGGCCCCGAGGCATCCAAGCTGGCTGGGGTCAAGACTGGCTCTCTTCCAGTTGCTTGAATTAAACTTTCCTCAGATAACTTATTTTCTACCATGATGTCCGGACTGCTCCTCCATTCACTCAATACATCAGGAAGGGAACTGGAGGTTTGGAGGTCAGCCGGCTTGGCTTGGAAAGGAGTTTCGGCTATCTGTCAGGTTCCGATGTTATCTCAAATAAATTGCATTTCCAAACACAAAGTCTTTGATGAAACCTTTCATTTATTGAGAATAACGATCTGACCCGGACTCCATCGTAGCCGAAACTGACCCTCTGACCCCAAACCCTTCCTTTTCCATTCCTCAACTCTCAGCGTCTCATTGGCCATCTTCCAAGTCACTCTCGTCATCTCTGCTACTTCACTTCACAGGAATGTCCCCCTTCCCATCTCATCTCCTAGGGAATATTATTTGCCAGGAAAATAAGTAGGTAAAAAGTCAAGCTGCTTCTTCTCTCATGTCAGCGCTGGGACGAGAGCAACTTGGAGCGCTGACACCAGCATCCAATATTGGACATGACTGAATCCATTTAAAAGGATATTCCTTATCATGGCATCTGAAGAACACTTTTGTGAATAGTACTGAAGTCTCCACAACCCATCTAACAAAATGTTAAGTTTTCTCTTCTGTATATTCAATTCCCAGTATGGATCATCTGCCATGGTGACTAGAATTAACCTACTTGAAATGGGTCATAATCTTTAGAAAAAAGGAGAAAACACAGTAATATTTGACCCACCTTGTTGAGCAGATTTATCCATGAAAGAGCAATTTCATTAATAATAATTCTCTGCCTTTCAATACTCCCCAGTTTCCTTTTGATCAAATCCCCCTCAGGCGAAATCACCATGAACTCTATGTCCATATCTGCAGCTATTTCTCCATTATGGTCCATGTAAAGATTCCAGAGGGAAAGATTGTAGAACTCATTTTTCTCCAGAAAGGGATGGAACTAGAATGGAAATATCCAGGAATTTTAAAAGCAGAAACATTGGTTTGTTATCCCACCTGTGTGGCTTTTTCTTCTAGTTATTTTTTTAAATTACAAACAAGCTTAACGGTGAATGATTTCAGGAACTGGGCATGGCTAGTCTAGTGAAGAGAAGGATCAGGAGAGACATGATAGCACAGTTCCAATATTTGAGGGGCTGCCACAGAGAGGAGGAGCTCAAGCTATTTTCCAAAGCACCTGAAGTCCAGACAAGGACTAATGGATGGAAACTGATCCAGAAGAGCTTCAACCTAGAAATAAGGATAGGTTTCATGACAGTGAGAAAAATCAACCTATGGAACAGCTTGCCTTCAGAGGTTGTGAGAGCTTCATCACTGGAAGCTTTCAAGAAGAGACTGGACTGTCATCTACCAAAAATAGTGTAGGGTCTACTTGGGCAGGGTATTGAACTAGATCAGGGGTCAGCAACCTACGTCTCTGGAGCCACATGTGACTCTTTCATCCTTCTGCTGTGGCTCCCTGTCACTCAAAATATGCTTCACAACCAGCAATGTGTGATAACTGCCAGCCTGTGATTTATTGAGTTTTTCGACACCCAGTAGGCCAACTGTGAATAAATCTAAGAAAAGAAAAGTTTCAGAAGAAAACAGAACATTTAATGGTACATAGGCAGATTCATTTGCTTTCATTGCTGATGAGACTGGTTTACCAGTATGCTTAATATGTGGTGAGAAATTGCAAACAAGAAATGTTTAATATCAAACATATATCTGCTACCAGCTCCTTGGTAAATTATCACACACACACACACACACACACACACACACACACACACAGAGTAACTAGATTGGCCAAATCTATTGGTCTTTTGTAGCAGAAGGAGGTCGATATGATTCCCCTCTTTCTCTAATGGATTCCTTCTCCAGAGGAATTTAGTTTATTTGGATCCCTGTTGGGACCCCATACCTGCCACGGCTGCAGCCTTGGAGCCTCCAGTGTCTCTTGGGCCTCCTTCCTTCTTCTCCAGGATCTGGACGAATATGCAGCCTTCAAGATGTGGGCCAGAGTCATAAAGATAATGTAAACAGAATCACTGTTTTCAACGAATATCCCATTCAAATCATCTTCTGTCTCCACTGGAGTATTTTGGGTGCATCTTTTCTGGCCTTTGACAGAAAAAACATGTTTTGAAAAAGAACAGTGAAAATTCTTCTTTTCATACTGGGAGTCTACAAAGGAAAAGGGTTCAAAAGCACCATATTTTGGGCTTATTTTTTGCAGAAATTCAAAGCTCCAAATACTATGGATGTATTTGTGATATCCAAGATGAGTCATTATATAGTTTCCCAAAGTTGTGGTGATCCAGATTTTCTCTTTAACGGGTCCTGACAAAATATCAAGTGTTAGATGAAAAATATGAAATGTGTTTGAAACGATAATGTGTTCTGTGAAGTGAACAAAGACATTGACTTGTTTCCACTGAGAAAAGCTGGAATCCCTGAATGGTGCTGGATATCCACTCATTGAGAATTGTTGTGATATAACAACACAAATTCCATTCCTGACAAGCAAATGAGGAAAAACTCTCAGGAAATTATCTCCCTCTTCTGTGTCTGGAGCAAGGAGGCCAACCAAGGTCCATCTGAAGTGCAGGAGCACTCGGACAATTGCTGAATAGTGAAACCCTTCTTTGAGGAGCATCCGGTGGAAAAAAGGGAATTTACTTTTATCACTCAGAGTCTCTGAAGCAATTCTATGACTGATCTGGAAAAGCAATGAGGAAGGCAACTCCAAAATATGAGTTTTTAATAAATCCAACTTTTTGCTTTGATAAACATCTTAGAATAGTTTGTTCATTGGCCATTGTTTAAAATATAAAACACAGAATATTAAGAAGACTTTACATAAAAATGGAAAATGAGAAACAAATTAACTAAAAAGAATAACAATCAAAATGCAAATCATATTTCCCGATCACCCCTACAATTGAATGCAGTTAAACTCACATGTGCAGACATTAACTGAAGTATATTGTTCCAATAAAGGGCCATATTATATTTAGCTTTTTAAAGATTGCTACATCTTTCTCTGATTTTATATTTCAGATTCTTTGTGCAGCCATCTTTTTACTTTCTTCCCCAGTTGTGCAAGAGACAGGAAGACCATCGTTCCTCATATCGTTTCTCAGTTGTATAAGCTGAGAGGTCTTTAGTTGAAATTTTGTCTGTTCTGACAGACAAAATTTTGGGATTTTGTAGTTTCCATAGCTTTCATTTTGCACCAATAATTAATGATGTTAATTGATGTTGATTAATATCAAATTAACAATCAAGAAGTAAACAATACCCCAATCAAGGAACTGCCAAACAAGCTAATACTAAACAGCTCAACCAAAAAAACCTCCAAGACCATTTCCACCAGCACTTACAGGGCAAGCCATTAGAAGATAAAATTCAGAGCATACCTCACATTCCTTACTAGCACTCATGATCTTCCCTAATCTGGGTGATGAAATGTCTGCAATAAAATAACCAAGCTCAGAAAGCTACAAGAAACTGTCACTTGAACACAAATATTCTCCTTTATCAATTTGACCCATTCCCTCTATTGATGCAGCCTAGATCTTCTTCAGGGGTAAAATGCACTTACTTTTCCTACCAGTTTGCTAATTTAGTTATTTTTTATACATAGTGCAACTCCACCTCCTCTGTTATTTGATCTGTTTCTTTTAAATAATTTAAATCCCTCTAGCTGTGTATTCCATTTCTGGGTTTCATCCCTCTAAGTTTTTGTAACTGCAACAATATCATATCTGCCCTCATTTACTTAAATTCGTAATTTGCCCTATTCCTCATACTCTGTGTGTTGTGTATAGACATTTAAGTCCCTTTTAACTGACCATGTGTTTACTTTCTGCATAACCTGTTTTGTGCCTGAATTCCCCTACTTCCTTACCACCTGTTTTATTAGTGCACATGGTGTAGTACACGCTGTCAAAAGCTAGATTTTCCTTGACAGCAAGGTTGATATTCTTATCCACACAAACATCTATGTTACAAGCACTGATTAGTTTTAGATTGCTGGGGACAAAAGTATTCTGTATCAATAAAATCTCTATCCCCATTGTTTAGTTTAAACATTTCTCCGGAAAATCTGTGAATTTAATGCCAAGTAATTCTGCACTACATCCTACAACATCTTGACTCTCCAAAGACCTACGCAAGGGTCCTCTTTGTAGACTTTAGTTCAGCATTCGATACCATCATTCCAGACACTCTTCTAACTAAGCTAAACCAGCTACAGGTACCTGAACACACTTGCAAGTGGATCATAAGCTTCCTAACAAACAGGAAGCAGCAGGTGAAGCTAAGCAGAATCACATCAGATACCTGTACAATTAGCATAGGGTCCCCCCAAGGTTTTGTGCTCTCCCCACTTCTCTTCTCTCTGCATACCAATGACTGCATCTCTAACGATCCATCTTTTAAACTACTGAAGTTCGCAGATGACACAACAGTGATCGGTCTCATTCGAGACAATGATGAATCCGCATACAGGCGGGAGGTTGAACAACTAGCTTCGTGGTGCGACTGGAACAATCTGGAACTGAACACACTCAAAACCGTAGAAATGGTGGTAGACTTTAGAGAAACCCTTCCATACTTCAATCTCTCACAATACTAGACAACACAGTATCAACAGTAAAGACCTTCAAATTTCTAGGTTCTACCATATCGCAAGATCTAAAATTCACAGCTAACATCAAAAATGTCATCGAAAAAGCACAACAAAGAATGTTCTTTCTGCGCCAACTCAGAAAGCTCAAACTGCCCAAGAAGCTGCTGATCCAGTTCTACAGAGCAATTATTGAGTCTGTCATCTGCACCTCTATAACTGTCTGGTTTGGTTCTGCAACCCAACAAGACAGACACAGACTTCAGAGGATAATTAGAACTGCAGAAAAAACAATTGCTACCAACCTGCCTTCCACTGAGGACCTGTATACTGCACGAGTCAAAAAGAGGGCTGTGAAAATAAGTATGCAGCTGAAGCCGCCAAAGCAATAGAGTTGGTATCATGAGAGAATATCACTATTTTGGTAATTGCTCCAATTCTAATGTGTATTCCAGTTTCCAGTTCCTATAATGGATATAGTGAAAAGCAGCTCTTGAATTCCATAGAGAAGATATGGATGGATCTATCCTGCACCCACTATCACCCCACTCACTTTAGTATATAGAAAAACACACACAAACCTGTGGGACTTTGTAAGTGCCTACTAATGTTGACATCTGGATGGAAATCTCCCTGTCAGCTGCATCAAGAAGAGCCAAAATGTTGTCCTTCCTTCCACAGCTGTAGTTGGGAACATTGGCTTTTCCAGTAGAGAGCATGTCCAGCAAGACGTCTGAAGTGCCAAGAGCTTTCAAATAGTTGTCATGGATATTGTAGCCAAGTGTGAGATTGCACAGGAGCTGGATATTCTTGCTGATCTCTTGAATGGTGAAAATAAAGCGTTCTATTCCTTTAGAAGTATAAGATTCACTAGTATAAAAAAATGCTTTGGTTAATACAAACATCATCAACAGTAATAATGAAATACCTTTTTTTCAATTTCATTCTCTTTATCAACACAAGACTATTGAGTCTGAAGCTAATATTGATCGAAAGCCAGGGGCAAATGATAGACACCCAGCAACATTTAATATTTCTAAATGTTGAGAACATGGGAAGGAGATAAGAATAAAAAATAGTCTATTATTTATAGCAACAGCAATTTTCATCAGCACAGTACCCAGTCTGCAAAATAATTCCTTTTTTAAAAAGTACAACCATCCTTAAGTGAAGAGGGTATTTCATAAGTGACCCAGAAAAGCTGTTCTAAAAACACGTCATCCTCTATTCCTATAAGGATCAGGCATTGAATAGCAATGAGCAGTTACAAAAATATGAAAGTGAGCTGGTCAAGGTTAATTACAACAATCATTATTTTAAACAAAAGTCATTATTAAAGTCAGAAATTCTAGATTGGACTTGGAGAGGAAAATAATGTGGACTTCTTTCAGGTATTTTTTTCTGTTCCATCTTTGTATTTGTGTCTCTTCCATTAAATAAGAGAAAAGGGGAAACCCATGGAAATCTGGTCAATCATCAAAATTAATCTGTTCTTGAAATATAGGATAGTAAGCAGAATAAGGAGAAAAAAAATGAAAGAGTTGGAAGGAATACAATTTCATCACACTGAATAACTTACAAGTAAGACTGATTATAAGGAAGCTGGTTGAAAAACAACATTTTCTGGTTTTGTGTTACTGCACTGGTGACTATACCGATGAGATGGTCTCCTGGCCTGTAGTAGCTCCATGGTCTTTCTCTATCCAGGTGCACCATATTCAGTGGGCACTTCATTCTAAGCTTTCCAGAGACCGTCTGGGACACCCGTAGCATCAAAAGCAGAATCACGAGGTCCATACTTCATGGAACTGAATCGATCACCTGTTTCCAAAGGTGAGTTAGATGCTCTCAAAGCACTCTCAGAAAATGGAATATCGAGCGACTTTCTTTTTTCAAACAGAAACAAATTGAGCTTTATCTGGAAAAGAGAGAAGGGTACATTGAGCAGCACAGCCCGTGCCTGTGTCCTAAATCATGTGCAAACCATTCAGCATGAATAGAGGCTTATATCTTTTTCTGATGCAAGATCCATTCCATGTTGTTTCAGTCTGAAGTTACATCAAAGGCAGACACTGGAAAAGTAGCAGTAGATGTGTCAAATCCTGGGATTGTGATAATTATTGTGAGTGATAATTTGTCCTCCGGATCTCTTCCAGGGCTCCATCTACAGAGGGGCAGCTAGTGAAAAGGATTTTTGTGAAATGTTGCAGATACACCCCTAGAGACACCCCTCTATAATGGTTCTCATCCTTCCTGTCAGGACATGTCCAGAAAGTGATGCTTGAGGAAGATGCTTCAATACCCAAGGAATTGACTTCTGCTGTCCGCCATTGTGGCAGATGGTCTCCAGAAATTGCTTGAGAAGGTCACCTGGAGCTATGCAGTTTGGTGGCCATCTAGGTTCTTGACACTTAACTCTAGTGCTCTCTGACACCATCTGCACCCTTGAACCTTGCCTAATGTTAAGAGCAGGTCTTCTTTGTGATTTCCTTTTCTGTGAGGTCTCCAGATATTAATCCTAATTTGGATCTGATACATCCCAGGAAGTGTTGTTGTCCTTCCTATCAGAATATGTCCAGAAAGTGATGCTGGAGCAAAAGAGTTCAACATCTAGAGAATTGACTTGTTATCCTTCATCATGGTATATTGTCTCCAGAGACTGCTGGGGAAGGTCATTCAGAGCTGTGGAGTTTGATTACACTTTATGTTGATGACACAACTGTAATCCTGCCTGTCTTCTAGTTCAAATATCCTTGAACCTTCCCTAATGTTAAGAGTAGGGTCTCTATTATGATTTTCTTTTCTATTAAATCTCCATTCTTCAATCTTAAATTGGAGCTGAGTTTAAAATTCTTTATGCTTGAAGTGCAATTTCATGTCCCATCAGTTCTAGAAATGTCAATTGTTGGAAAAGAGCCAACTATCAGCAGAAAAGTGACAACCTAGGTATACAGGGATACAGTCATAGAGTGGATAGAATTTTTTCTTTCTCTTTCTTTCGATTTTGTGTTGTCCTTCCAGATCTACATAAGGCACTAAGTATCTTTATAGTTTGAAGTTTCTTATTTATCAAATAAACCCTGGGTTCATCAGGTCTGCAGCTGAGATGATGGCAATGCCCATAGGACGATGGGTGATGATACAACCTGATTTCTTGCCACACCCACCCAGAAACTGGTTTGGGGGGGGGATTTGGTGGTCTCTCTTCTTTTTCTGTAAACAGTTCGTGGAGAGGGCCCACTTTGACTTTCCCATCTCTGAGACTGTGTGTAAATCCTCCGGAAATATTGCCAAGAGGTGTGGTTGGGAGCCCCCAAATTCCTAATGTGTCGGCTTGCTAAGCTGACCCTGTGTGGAAGCCGAGTGATAAATCCTCCAGATGCTGTTTGCTGGTTGATCTCTGGTTTATTCCCCACTACAAGGTGGCTGTTAGTCAATGCCGGTAATAATTCAAAGTTGCTGCTGAGAGCTTCTGCCTCTCAGCGCCATTTTCTAGCTTGTGCCACACACACCTGTCACCCAAGTGACCATGCTTAGGCATAACAGCTGCTCGGCAGCTCAGTTCACACATGCTGCTCGGCTCATGTGCACTGCGCTCCTGACGTAAGCAGGCATCACCGGTCTCCCAGCCGCCCGTATGTCCTCGCCATTGTCGCTTACTCACATCTCGCACCTCGTCATTTCCACCTTGCCGATCCCCCCTCTAGTACCTTGCTGTTACCACCACCAGCACCCATGCCCATGGGATCCTCCACACCCCAGTTCTGTACGTCTTTCGTGAGCTTCTCGACATATCCTGATTCCTGAGCTCCCCACTTGCATTCACTTGTCCAGCTCTGACCAAGGCTTGTCAGATGGCCCCCTTCTACCAGGAGTCCACCTGCAAGAGACAAAGCAGAGAGGTTAATGTCACCCACGCAAGCATGAGGAGTGCCTCGGCTTATGTGGGTGCCTGCAGTGAAACCGCTGTAGCAGCCTTGGGGCCTTGAGGTCACCCTCCTTCACCCATGAAGCATCCATGTATGGGTATCCTGTCCAGCATACGAGATACTGGACCTTTCCTCTATACAGTCTGGAATCAAGTATTTCATCCATCTTGTACTGGTCATCAGTTACGGGCCCTGGAGCATCAGCGGGACCCCTGGTAGTCTTCACTGGTTTCAGTAGGCTACTGTGGAAGACAGGGTGCATCTTCCCCAACAGGGGTGGCAGCTTCAGGGCTGCAGCCACAGGGTTATTATGGTAAACGGTCTTACGTATTTGAGGCCTAATTTTTTGCTGGGTGTCTGTAATCTGAGATACTTAGTACACCTGGTCCCCCACTTGGAAAGGTTTGTGTGGTCTGCCCTCTTTTTATTGGCCTGCTGTTTGTATTCATCGGCTGCTTTCTGTAATGCTATCTTTTTTTTTGAATTTTTTAAATTTATTTTAGACATAAAACATATCTTTTTAGAGCAAAAGTTTGTTCCGGTATGAAATAAGCATAAATTCCAAATTTCATCCATTACCATCTTAAAAAAGAAAAAAAAAAAAGGGGGGGGGGGAAGAAAGTTCTAAACACAATTTCCATTCAATCTAACATTTTGTTCTAACATTTAACATTCTATTAAGTACCACCCTTAATCTTAAATTCCAAGTCTAGACAGCTTTTTATAATATTCATTTATCATTTTAACAATCAGTATTTCATATATTTCCCTTACTTCAAAGACCCAAATTCAGTCAGTATTTCTTCAAAATTGCATCTAAAAACCAACACAAAATATTTTATTCCTCTCTTACAAACATTTCAAAATCAATTCACTTTAAAATTTACTTCTACAATATCTCCTTCACTCCTCCTAGGTTTATTTTTAACTGGATTACAGCTTGGTTAGCTGATTTCCAGGGATGCTTCTCTCCATTTCTAACCTTATTTAATGACTGGATCACAGTTTGGTTTTAACTACTCTCCAACATTTTCTCCTCCGTTCCTCCTAGTTTTATTTTTAGCTAGATAACAGCTTAGTCAGCTGTTTTCCAGGGATGCTTACCTCCACTCCTTACCTTATGTTTAACTGGTTCACAGTTTGGTCTAACTGCTTCCCAGCATTGTCTCCCCTACTCCTCCTAAGTGTAGTTTTGGCTGGTTCACAGCTTAATCAGCTATTTCCCAGGGATGCTCACCTCCACTCCTTACCTTATACTGAACTGGTTCAGTTTGGCTCTAACTGCTCTCCAGTATTATCTCCTCCACTCCTCCCAAGTTTATTTTTGGCTGGATCACAGCTTGATTGGCTGTTTTCCAGGGATGCTTACCTCCACTCCTTACCTTATATTTAACTAGTTCACAGTTTGGCTCTAACTATTCTCCAGTATTATCTCCTCTACTCCTCCTAAGTTTATTTTTAGCTGGTTCACAGCTTAATCAGCTGTTCTCCAGGAATGCCTTCCTCCACTCCTAATCTTATATTTAACTAATTCACAGTTTAGTTTTTTTCATCTAATCACCCAAATTGTACTTCTTTTCACTCCTAATTTTCCTTTAGTTAACTGATTCATAGTATTTTATTTTAACTTACCAATTAAAAATAATGATACATTTTAATATCTATCTTCTCTCCTATGCTCTCCTAAACTATTAATTTTCTTTAAATTTATTCAAAAATTCATTCCCATTCTCTTATTTACTATACAAGGAACAAACAGTATTTTAATCCATTTTAAAATCAATTTTCTGTAACCATTAAGACTCTTATTAATATTTAAAATATTTTTTTTCATAATCTTCACATTTCTTATGGTTTTTCTATGGTAACATTTTTTGCTTTAAAAAATAATCAAAAACTATATAAACAATTCTTGTTAATATTCAAAGCTTCATTTCACAAACCTTTTAAGAAAAAACAATTTTCTGTAGTTATTAAATCTATCAGCAATTCTTTTTGACCATCAAAAATTCATTCATCGTTTTCATATTTATTATAATTCTTCTATAATCACATTTTTCCCACCTTAAAAGCCACTTCTCTCAATAATGATAATGAAAAGTAAAAAAGGAAAGAAAAAGGGAGAAGAAAGGGATAAGAGTATGGCAAGAAAAAATTAAAAAGAAAGTTTCCAAAAAAAAAAAGAAAAAAAGAAAAAAAGAAAAGAAAAAAGAGAGGAATAAGATAAAAAAAATAATAGGGAAAAAGAAAGAAAAGAGAAATAGAAAAGAGAGAAAAAGAAGAAAGAGTATATCTCCACCTTACATTATTTAAGCATCAATTACATAAAAAACATTTACATCTATCTTAATCAGATTATAACGCTTTTCTCAACTTGCTACCCAATATATTCCAGTTTTTTCCTTTCTCTATTCTGTCCAAGCTCTTTTTTTCCTTTTCGATTCCAATTATCGATAAGCTTGTAAAGACTAAAAGACTTAGTACTTTTGTGTTCCATAAATGGTATCATCTTGTCTTCTTCTGCTGCTACATCCTTCCCTTTTATTAGCATGCTCTTAATCAGCAGTTTTAATTGTTCCAAATAATTCCTTCTGATCAACCATCCATAAGTAGTCCAAAATCAAATTAAGTGCATCTAAAGTCAAACCTCTTTAGTTTTGATTTTTTTTTCAAGGTAATCCAATTTGGGAAGCAAAAGTCAGCAAGCAATCCACAATTGACATTGCTACTTTAAGTAGCAAGCAATCCACAATTGAAACTTTCATTTCTTCTTAATAGGCAACCATTTTAGCTTTCGCCGCTTATATCTGCTTAAACAGTTTAAATTGTTCCTTCTCATTTCTTCTTTCTTCTTTCTTTCCTTAATACCACCAAAGAACAGATTAAAAATCCCCACAGTTGAATCTCCTTAATTGTTTTCATAATAAATCAGTTTGGGTAACAAGATACATTGTGTCTGAATCAAACTGAAAGTAATCCACAAGTTTAAACTTTCACTTCTCCACAACACGACTCCATTTTAGCCAATATGCAATTCTCCGCTTGGCTTTCCAATTGTTTCAAAAGGTTTCAGCTCCCTCCTTGCCTCTCCAAAAACAATCCATATTCATAACGAAAAGTTTCAAAGTTTTATATTTGCCAACTAACAGTCATTTCACTAAAATCCACAGTAAAAATAGTTCACAGATGCGTCTCCTCCTCCAGCACATAGCTTAACTAAATCTTCTCGCCCCCACAGTCTATAGCCACTTTTTAAGGCTAGGGGCTCTCTTGTTAAAATCCATTTTAACACTGTTCCTGCCAGGGTAAAGCTCACTTACCCGGCTTCCAAACAATTTGCTCTGTTTTCTTGCTTCTCCTCCTGCGCATTGCTTTCCCAGTTGTCACAGCCTTGAGGCAGCTGCCATGGCTGCCACTCAGCCGCCGCCAATGCAGAGGGTAATCCTCCAGCCCCAAGGAACCTGCCCGTTCCTCTCGGCTGACCGAGGGGTCCCTCTCTTTCCCCCTGTCCCTACAGGACAGGGGAGGTCTGCAGACCTGCCGGGGGGGGCTTAACAGATGGGGTTTTTGTGGGGCTCCTTGGAGCCCCACTATTTCCCCATCTGGGTCACCGCAACGCCAACCGGAAGTCCCCTGTAACGCTATCTTGACTTGTGGCCAAACCTTTCGGATTTTTTCAGACCACTCATTCGGTGTTCCTGGATCAGGGTCCTGTGTATCTAGTTCTGGGATAGCGGGGAACTCCTTCCCCATCACCACCTGGAAGGGGGTGCAACTAGTACTGCAGTGTATCACATTATTGTATGCCACTTTAGCAAATGGCAGAAGGCTGGACCAGTCTGTTTGTTGGTATGCGACGTAACACCTCAAGTAGCATTCCACCATAACATTATCTCTTTCAGATGCTCCATTGGTGCTAGGGTGGACGTCTGAGCTCAATCCTTGTGACGAGCCTATTAGGTGTATGAAGGACCTCCAGAAGCTGGTGATAAACTGCACTCTCTGTCGGAAATGATGTGCCGTGGCACCCCGTGCAGGCAGTAGATGTGCTGAATAAAGAGCTTAGCCAGGACGTTTCCGGGATGTGTAAGCACACAGTTGAAGCCTGCCTTTGTTGTTCAGTTGTAACAGGATCACTCCTACCACTATATCACTTGCATCTGCCTGCACATCAGCCTCATCATGCGGATCCCCAACTTGTCAACCATAGCAAGATGCATTAAGTACTGTGTACAACCTGAGTCAACTAAAGCCCCATGCTTAACCCATATGGCTGTGAGTGTGTTCCTGATGGTCACCAGAATCACAAAAGGACGGATAGGAGTGCTCACCATTGGATCATTTGGGTCTTCCTCCTCACTATCACCAGACCCCATAGGGGTACGTCCAGTCCCGGGTGGGCACCCAACCTTTTTTACCGGGGTATTGGCATCAGCAAGAAGGGTTTGTGCTGCTCTCCTGGAACGTTCTGGTGTCATACGGGGTTGGTCTCTGAGTTTCTCTCTGGGTACCGATGGTCCTGGGGTTGACATCCATGGGGAGGCATCAGATACTCTGCCATTCGGTGCCCCACCTGGTTGCACCAGAAGCAGCAAAAGACCGGTCTCCGAGTTTGGTTGGTATTACCTGGGCCAGGTATAGTCGGTTTTGCCTCCCTGCTTGCTGGTGGCTGTCCATAGCCCTCCGTGGCTGACTCAGTCCTCCTTCACCCTGTAACCAGAATTCCCTCAATCCCACATCCAGGTCCACGGCAGCTCATAACCAATCCACTAAATGTGGAGGCAGGCCTCTATACACACACGCTTGCCTGAGGTCTTGATCCAGGCCCATATAGAATTGATGTACAAGCAAACGTTCAGGCCAGGTTCTCAGTCTCCTGGCAATTTTGTGGAATTTCCTTACATAGTCCTTTGCCAGCCTGCCCTGCTGCTTAAGGGCCACAAGCTCCTCTTCAGCCACCTAGGTCCTGGATTCATCCTCAAACCTCATACGTAGAGCTTCCAAGAAAAGGCCAACATTTGCCAATTCTTTGGCGTGGTCACTATGTAGGTCAGACACCCAATCTGCTGCCTCTCCCATTAGCATGGTTATGATTGCCCACTGGGCTGAGTAGAACCGCCTGTACAAGTCCATATGGTTTATGATTTGGCTAAGGAATAGGGCTACCCTTTCTGAGCTCCCATCAAATGTAGCCTGTATAGGCGGTGGACCCTAAAGTGCCTGCTGTAGCCACATTCCTGGGCCCAGAAGGGCACCTGGTCCATGGCCATGGCCAGGTCCACACTATCTGCCCTTCAGTGGCCTTGCTGCCTCCTTGGAACTGGGTGGGTTGACTCCCAATCAACTGGGGTCCTACAAGGGGCCTGGTCAGCACCTTGCGTCACCTCTCCCAATAATGAAACAGGGACTCCAGAGGCCTGATGTTCTGAGCCTCTGGACCGGCCAAGTGCCTGCTCTGCCCATAGCTTGGGACTGGCCAGGTGAAACCATGGTTCAAAACCAGCTCCCCCAACCCCTCCTTGCCAAGTGGTAGAAGGGTTCAACCCCATTGCCCAAGGCTGCCCTGATGGGGCATCTTAGAAGCTAGCCTCCCCAAATCTTTCCTGTAGTATGTCTATGGTGTTAGCCTCAGGCCCCGTGGAATAACTCCACTCGCTCTCCTCATCCTCATTCCATCTTCTCTCTTGCCAGTGCTGGAATGAGGCTCCAGCATGAGGGGGTGTGGGCATCCTGGGTCCAACAGTCCCTATTAATGCAGAGCTATGCCACCAATTACTAGATGAGGCTTGGGCAACTCCAGGTCCCTGTTCCTCCTGCTTCTCTACTAGACTGGTTTCATTCCTTTGGCCTGACCATGGGCTCTTTCCTGTCTTCTTGGGCTTCCGGGGTCTCCTCAACCCTCTCACCCTCACCAGTCTCAGAAGCTCAGCTCCAGTGCACCACCCATCCTGATGTCAGCAGGCATCTCCGGTCCCCCAACTGCCAGTATGTCCTCGCCATTGTCACTTCCTCGCATCTTGCGCCTCACCATTTCCATCTTGCCAATCCACCCTCTCACGCCTCACTGTTACCACCACTAGGACCCGTGCCCATGGGATCCTCCACACCCCAGTTCTGTGCGTCTTTCATGAGCTTCTCGACGTCCCCCTGTTCGTGCACTGCCCTCTTGCATTCACTTGTACACTGCCCTCTTGCATTCACTTGATGTAACCAGTTGGGAGGATAATGTTCCTTGGCCTGTAAATGTTAACTTGAAGTTTGAATTAAAGAGAAGAGCTGAAAGAATAGGTAGGAGCATCCTGACAGGGATTGGTAGATATTTGGCCATATTTGGTGATGTCTGATCTGTACTCAAAGGTTATCACATTGAATGGCCCTAGGCTTCTAGTCTCAGTGCCTGGCTAAGAGATTTTTGGTGGCTCTGGGTTTTGGCTCTTGCTTTTGAGTGCTTTTGAGTGCCAGGTTGATGGGTAAGGGGTCCTATCCCTAATGTAATCTGCCACATTTTACTAAAACTAATGGGAATCTGAGTGAATATTTGTAAGAGCCCATGTTGGGGATTACTTCATGGTGTTAAGTGGGGTGAAAAAGCAATATTTTCCCACCTTCACTACATCTGCAGATTTAGGGTGACTTGGTCCTTATAGGTTAGGAAGAACATCTGCTGGGCCTCTGGAAGGAATTTTATCCAGGCTGTCTGGATGATAAAATTACTGAGATTTGTCCTGATCTGAAGAAGGAAAGTCAAAGTGCCTGGTGCATGGTCTGCTGTTGTGAACTAGGAGGAGTTTGAGTTGGTGACTCCAAAGGAAATGGAAAAGATTTCCTCAGAGATCCAGAAGCCTCCCACAATGCTGTTTTTTTAAGGGTTCTGAACATGTTGCTCTTTCTACCTGCTTCAATTAGGGAAAGAGCTAAATAGAAAGATGAGGAGCACTGAGGACAAAGATGAGAGAAATTACGTTGATAAAAGTTCTCAAACCAATTCAACTAAAGCAGATTTCCAGATATAACATCATGGGCTTTTTACTGAAAAGCTTTGTAGAGTTGGAAATGTGAAAAACATGATGGGACATTTTATTATGCTCAGTGGACATGTAAAAAAGGTTTAAAAATTGTTTTTGAATACAGAGGATTTTAAAGATAAATATTCAATATTTTATTTGAGTACTGATGGATGATCATTTAGGAAAATATCATGGGACATTGCTTTAATATGTGATTATTGTGGTGAGATTATTCAATGCACAAGGAAACATTCAGAACTACCCAGCAGGGAGGAATGGCTTGTGAAATTGACAGAACTTCCTGAGATGGACAAACTGACTGCTTTCAATAGAGAAAGGACAACATTTACATATTTTGATGACTGGAAGCCCATTATGGATTTTTTGTGTAAAATGAAGCTGTGATTTTTGGTTTTCATACAGAGGAAAGTATAGATAAAAAGAGCCACAATGTAACTTTAGGAAAAGAGATATTAAAATGTAATTGTACTTATAACTTCTGTGGAGAATATTGGAAGGTATTTGTTGATATATTTTTGATAGTTTAGACTACTTAACATTTCCTAAAGATTATTGCTTTTTCCTTACTTATTTTTTGTAAACATTTGTCAACCCATGCACCCAAAATTGGTATGCTGCTTAAGTAAGAAAAAGTCCAGGGATACAATAAAGCAAAAAAGATTATAACTAGAGCCACAGATGTGAAAGAGTTCTGCAGGGAGTGAATTCAACCCACTGTTTTATGCAGGGTTGCAAATTAAAGATTAGCTCAGCTGTATTTAGACCAGGTATCAACAAAATATATCATTCAAAGGAGAACTAAGAGAAGAAAAACAAATTTAAAAAATAAACAATTAGAGTTAAAAAAAATTAACATCAAATCTTTGAAAATTCATTAATCGCATACATGATTTGAAGAAAATTGGCACATATATATGACTAACAGTTTCTCTCCAAAACAACAGAATAACAGAAGACATGGTACAAAACCTGACCATATTACTACATGTTTCTGTAGGTGCATCACCAAAAACAGACTTTCTCCACATTAGTTAAAGGTGCAGATTGTGGCACAGTCCTTAAATGCTACATCTTTATCCAGGTCCAAGAACGGGTCAGAAAAGCTGAGAGTTTCTTGGGTGCTAGAAAGATACAGCCATGATAACATAACATATTTATGCCCAATCCCACCTCCCTCCCTTACAACACATTTATGGGACACTTAAATATGGATACTATCAATTCTTTAGGAATTGTTTTGCAAAACAATTTATATGGCTGTATTTCAGTTCCCCTCTTATTTTATTTCTACATAATGTGACCAGATGGATTATCCAGATTATCCAAATCTTCCAATTATATTGGATAAGGATGGAGGACACTATCTTCCAATTGCCTTTTGATTATTTCAGCTCAAAATTGTTGTCCCAGCTCATGTATGGGGAACAACTTGAAACAATTTATATGTTTGGCTTGTTGGAATGTGTTGAAATTCTCACATTTATACATTTGTTCTGGTCGTAAGATATTCCTTTGTATTCAGGTCTGGCCTCAGAATGATAATGTAGCACTTGGGGATGAAGATGCAGACCAGCAGACCAGCACTGGAGGCCAAGATGGAGAATACCTGCACAGCCACCATGTATTTCCCTTTGGTGCTCAAGTAGGTGGGCAGGAAGGAGACCCAGACATTGCAGAAGACCAGCATGCTGAAGGTGATCAGCTTAGCTTCATTGAAGGCTCCAGGGAGATTCCTGGCAGGGAAAGCCACTGTGAAGCAGATTGCAGCCAGGAAGCCCATGTAGCTGAGGGTGATGTAGAACATGAAAACAGAGCCTTCATTGCATTGCAGGATGATCTCCCCAGGCTGGGAGTGAAAGTCTGAGTCAC
>WNWU01013496.1:0-14387 GCA_012654045.1 Ptyas mucosa
CTGTTTGCCCTTTGGGATGACTCTCAATCTCTTCATTCCATAACAGTGGCAGCTCTGGGTCATCTCTCAGCCATTGAGTTCAGGGAGTGCGAGGCAATAAACTTCTCACACTCGGGAGAAGTTTTCCTTTACTTTGCAAGGTTCTGCCCTGCACTCAACGGCTGAGAGACGCCCTGGAGCTGCCAGTCTGCACTCTGCCAGGCGAGCGGCAGAGCGAGTAAGCCAGCGATCTGCCAGCTTCCTGTAATCGGCAGTTTACTTGTGAGCACCGTGCTCAGGAGTAAACTTGCTCAGGGGTAAACTGCAGAGTAGAGGCAGCCAGCAGCTCGCAGGCAGAGAAAGAAACCGCTGCCTCCTTCCTGCCTCCTTGCATCGAGGAGGCCGAGCAGCGGCAGGAAGAGCACGGGACGGGAGGCGCGGGAAGTGGCTGCCAGCGATGCCCACAGGTGAAGATGCTGTGGGCGGGGAGGCTCAATCCCCTCTTGGGAGCCTCAGTTTACTCGTGAGCGCCATTGGCCTTTCTCCCTGCCTCTCCCAGTCAATGTTGCTCATGAGTAAACTGCAGCTAGGATCTCGCACAGGCTTCCCTCCCTCCCCGCGTGCATCGGTCCTCCACCTGCTGCTGGTATCACCCCTCCACCAGCTCTCCCTCCCCCAGCCGCCCCTGCCCTCGGCCTTCCCTTTGCCAGCAGCAGTGAGCGGAAGGATGGGGCAGATTCTGCAAGTAGTGGCTGGGCGGGGCAGGCGAGCATCAGGCAGGTGGGGTGAGCGTAGCTTTGTGGGGTCCCACTAATGTGGACATCTGGATGGAGATGTCCATCCTGCCAGCTGCATCCAGAGGAGCCAAAGGAAGTTGTCCTTCCTCCCACAACCGTCACTGGGAACAGGGGCTCCTCCAGTAGAGAGCACGTCCAGCAAGGCCTCTGAAGGGCCAAGTGGATTCTGATAGTTGTCAGGGAGATTGTGGCCAAGTGTGAGATTGTGCAGGAGCTGGGGATCCTTACCCACCAATTGAATGGCAAATATACACCATAGTATATTAAAGTCACTAATAGAGAAGCTCTATTGATATGCAAACAGAGGGAAGGAAACTCCAGCACAGGGAATGACTTGTGAAGGAAACGGGCAAGGAAGAGCCTGGTTGGAAGTCCTTGTTCTATGCAATCTTCTTGTTCAACTGAGGATTCTCCCCATGAGATGGTCTCCTGGTCTGGAAGAGCTTCCCCTTCAGCCTCTCCCATCTCAGGTGGCCCAGGAGAAGCTCCGGGTATTTGGGAGGCCGTTGCCTGGAGGGGATGAGATCTCCCTGGACCAAATTCTCTCCCTCCGACAGCCGAGGTATATGTGTGTGTGTGTGTGTGTGTGTGTGTGTGTGTACACACACATACTAGCTGTACCCGGCCACACGTTTCTGTGGCCCAGTCTGGTGCTTCTGCTGGGCTAAAAGAATGAGGTTGAAGTTCCAAAGTCTCCACAAACATTTGGTGGGCATGGCCAACTCGACGTCACTCACTTTCATCAGTCACATGACAGCCCCCGAGCCTCGCCTACCCAGCTGATGATTAGGGCAGAGAACCGGTTGCTAAAAAACAACGGGAACCACAAAATCCTCCCTCTCTGTCTCCCCCTCTCTCTTTGTATCTCTCTCTGTCTCTCTCTTTTTATCTCTTTCTCTGGCCCGGCCTCTTCTCCATTCCCCACCATCGCCCTGACCTTTTCAGGCCAGGCCTTCACAGCTCTCCACACCACAGCAGAAACTCGGGGGGCCCCTCCATCCTCCCTACACAGATGTTCTCTGGGGGCTCAATGGGGAGAAGCATAGCAGGGAAGGGGAGGGAGGGAGGGATGGGGTGCGGCAGGGGTTCGTGGCTGGTTTGGGGCTTCCCGCCCGAAGGAAGAAAGCGGCAAAGCCAGGACACCCCACTGGACCCCACACGCACACCCCACTGGACCCCAGCTGCGCAGTTCTCCTCCCCTGCCTGCCAAGGGAAGGGGAATGATTAAATCCCCTGCTCTTCCAGGCGAAACAAAGGAGGGCCGGCCATCCTCCCTCCTGCCCGTTTCCGCCCCCTGAAGCCTCTCCGGAGGCCCTTTTCTGCCAGAGGCCAAAATTTTCGTGTAGGCTCCATGGACTGCCAGAATGCCCACCTGGGAATCAAAGGTGGCTCTGGTCAAAGGCGACCCTGATGCTCCAGTTGCCTCCATCTCCCGCTCACCGACCGGATTCGCATAGCGCCGGTTAGCAGCTGGTCTTTCTGACCTCGGGGCCCATGGTAGCACTGGGCCAGGCACGATTTGGGTGAGGCGAGGGACGGCGGGTTCCTGCTCGGCGGACCCAGGTAGCCTCGTTGCCAGGTGTTCTTTGGAGGGAGCCCCGAGAACGGCTGGCGAGGGATGGGCAGCAGCGACAGACAAGGCTAATTCATGGGATGGCCAGGGGAGGGGGAGGTCAGAGCCAGGCTCGGGTGGGCCCCGCCCAGCCCTAGAAGCGCCGGCTGCCAGGGCTTCCCGGCGGGGAGCCGGCTGCCTACCTGCCGAGCCTGGTGGTAGGATATAGCCACCGGGCGTCTCTGCCTTCCAAATGCGCAGTTTCTTGGAAGCAATATGGAGAGTCTAAATATAAGGAGCTGAAATCTGTTGAGCATAATCAGGGCTGGGAGACTGCCATGTTGGTTTTACAACCAGCAGATGGCGCTGTTTTTCAATGTTTTTCAATGGTTGTCAATGTTTTTCAATGTTTTTGAATGTTTTTCATGTTTTTACCTGTCACAGGTGTGACATGTATATAATATAGGTATATAAAAACACACCCATAGTCGAATGCAACGTTGTGTCAAAATTTGAAAGCAATCGGTGAAGAACTTTCAGAGATGTGTGGTTATGTACAAACAGACATTTACATTTTTATTTATATAGATTTCAGCCACAGTTGCCATGTATTCCCCCCCCCCGGGGGCCACTTTGAGCATGGAGCTCCCAAACCTCTCAATTCTAGATGATGGATTTAATTCCATCTCTGCCCCTGTTATTATGAATCATATGGGGATTATTTCCCTTTCATTTCCCTCCAGAGAATTTCCCAACAATCTTTGACTGCAAGAACTAGCTGAATTATCCAGGGATCCCTCCTGAGAGGGGAACTGTGATAAAAGTTTCAGCTCTGCTCTTTGGCCAAATCCTCCAGGGGAGACTTTGGGCAGAGAAATATGGAGTTTTGGGACAGGCAGAGTCTGTGCTCTTGAATGTACGTCTCTCTCCTTTCCAGGTGAAGCTGAGCATTTCTCTGTGTTGAGAAAAAGCATCTGGATGTTCCATCTTGTGAGACTCCTTTGATTCTTCTAAATCTTCTTTCGAAACAGGAAAGGGATTCATTGATTCACCCCATGAATTATGGACCTCCTGCTTCTGATGCTGCTTTTGTCCCATCCAGTCTCTGGGAAGCTGAGAATGAAATGCCGGCTGAGTTCCGAGAACCAGGATGGAAAACAACCACGGAGCTTTTACAGCCCAGGAGACCATCACATTGGTATAGTCATCACTGGAAAGCAAATATTGTCTATAAAGTTGCTTTTCAACGTGGCTCCTTCTCTTCAGTTTGTTTTCCATGATTTGTAAGTCATTCAGTCATTCATCCATTTTAACACTCTCCTTCTTTTCTGTTTTTTATTTTTCATTTATTCCTATATTGGGGAATATGTCCAATTTCCTGAATGATTTTGATTTCCATGGCTTCTCTCTTTTCTGTGATTTTGTGAAAGTTACTCAAATCCAAAAATGGGTCTAAAAAAAGCTGAAAGGGGTGCAGATTATTTTCCTCTCTCACTTCAATCCTTAATTTATCGCTTGAATAAAGAATTTAAATTAGTGGTGGAATCAGTTGTAGCTGCTATACCTCAGCCCATTCCTATATTTATGTAACTGATCATTGCTTTTGGATCAATGTTGGCTTAAGGCTCAGTAGGCATCTAGAGGATTGTATATTAAAAACAGTATTTATTGTTGCTTTTGATTATAATAACATGTTTGAACAATAGGGATTTTTCTGGTTTTTCATATGGCTTACGATTCATTTTCAACATTCAACTGGTCAACAAGAATTCCCAGCTCCTGCACAACCTCACACTGGGCTACAACATCCATGACAATTATTTGAGCACTTTCCACACTTCAGATGCCTTACTGGACATTCTCTCCACTGGAGAAGCCAATGTCCCCAACTACAGATGTGGAAGGAAGGAGAACCTCCTGGCTCTTCTTGATGGAGCTAGAAGGGACATCTCCATCCAGATATCAACATTAGGAGGCACCTACAAAGTCCCACAGGTTTGTGTGTGTGTTTCTCCTTCTGGTAAAGTGAGGGGTGGGTGGTGGTGGGTGAGCAATAGATGCAATTGTGTCTTCCATGGAATCAAAGAACTGCTTTTCTCCATGTTAGCAAAAATGTCAATATTTTACCCCATTACGTTCATGTTGAGATAAAAGGACTGAAAGGCAAGCAATATATTCCCTGGAGAAGACATTCTACCAACTATTTAACTGATCAAAAAATATCCCTGGTTGTGGGGGCCTCAATTGGCAATTTGATTTTCACAAATAAATGATGCCTGCCCTATCCAGTTGGATTGAAGTTGGCAATAGTAGCATTTTATCTTTCTAAAAAGTGAAATAAAAATTACGCTAGCAATTATAGGCCAATTATACTAACAGATATTGTGGCTAAAATTTATGCTAGGATCCTCTTAGTTAAACTTGAGAAAAATGCATTCCTAACAGAAGAATCAGAAAGTTTTAGGTAGAGTGAAACGCTATATAGATTTTATAAGAAATAATGGATAAGTTAATAATCTAATATTGGCAACAAATTTGTCCTGAAATATCTCATCTATATCAATGAGATAAAACAAGGTTTGCTGCTTTCTAGATTTAGTGCAGCATTTGACTCAATAAATAGAGAAATATGATGGAGAAAATGGATGGCCCTCAAAATGGAGCTCAGCCTGTTGGCCCTAATCCAAGCCCTTGTTTGAGAGGGAGGTTTGGGCTCAATGGAGCCATGAGAAGAAGGATCTATGCTTACCAAGGGGAAAGGGAAGGATGCATATTTGAATCCTTGTTCTTCAGTATAGATATGAATGACTTACTAGGACTAATGCAGGGTCAAAAAACAGATCATAAATAAACATTATTTTATTCTTTGAAAAAAATGACTAAATTAGTGGACCAATGAAATGCAGTGCATGTAGTATACACTACTTGGATTTCAGAAAGGCTTTGACAAAGTAAACTACAACCTATTTCTCAGGAGAGTGAAAATATGTGGGATAGACAGCATCACCCCCAGATCGGCTCAGCCTGTGGTCCCCAATGGAACTATGTCTGCATGGAGGGAAACAAGCAGTGGGGGACCCCAAAGTTCCATTTTAGGCCCAGTTCTCTTCAACGTCTTCATGAATGATTTGGATGAGGAGAGAAATGGGAAAATCATCAAATTTGAAGACAACACTAAAATGGTAGGAATAGCCAACACCCCAGAAGATAGGCTGAAGATCCAGATGGATCTAGGTAGACTTGAACCCTGGGTGTATCTAACAAAGTGAAGTTTAATATAGAGAAAAATATGATTTTATACTTAGGCTAGAAAAACCAAATGTCCACTTACAGATGAGGTGAAACCTGGCTCCATAGCAGTAACTGTGAGAGGGATCTTGGAGTCTAAGTAGACAATCACTTAAATATGAGCCAGCAATCTGTGGCAGCAGCCAAAAAAAGCCAATTCAGTCCTAGTTTGCATTAACAGAGGGATAAAATCAAGATCATATGAAGTATTGGTACCGCGTTATAATGCTAGGTAAGACCAAAACGTGGAATAGTGCATCCACTTTTGGTCACCATGTTATAAAAAAGATGTAGAGATTCTGGAAAGACTGCAGAAAAGATGATTAAGGGCCTGGAGACTAAAACATATTGGGAGCAGTTGCAGGAATTCAGTATGTCTAGTCTAGTGAAAAGGACTAAGGGTGAGTAAATAGTAATGTATCAATATTAGGGGGGCTGCCACAGAGAAGAGGAGGTCCACCTATCTTCCAAAGTACTAGAAAGCAAGACAAGAAAGAAAGAAAGAAAGGAGGGAAACTAATCAAGGAGAGAAACAACCTAGAACTAAGGAGAAATTTCCTAATGGTGAGGAATGGAATGTCTCCCCTTCAGAAATTGTGGGTGGTCCATCACTGGAGGCTTTTAAGAAGAGACTGGACAGCCACTTGTCTGGAATAGTATAGATAGATGCAGATTAACAGAGTTGGAAGGGACCTTGTAGGTCATCTAGTCCAAGCAGACCCTGCACCATTTCTGGCAGATGATGGTCCAGTCTCTTCTTGAAAGCTTCCAGTGATGAAGTTCCCACAACTTCTGAAGGCAACTTGATCTCTTTATTTCCAGGTTGAATCTCTCCTTGTTCAGTTTCCATCCATTATTCCTTGCCCAGCCTTTGTCCGACCTTTGGGTGCTTTGGAAAATAACTTGACCCCCTCCTCTCTGTGGCAGCCCCTCAAATATTGGAAGACTGCTATCATGTCTCCCTTGGTCCTTCCCTTCACTAGACCAGCCATGCCCAGTTCCTGAAACCGTTCATTGTATGTTTTAGCCTCCAGTCCCCTAATCCTCTTGGTTGCTCTTCTCTGCACTTTTTCTAGAGTCTCAACATCTTTTTTATAGTGTGGTGACCAAAACCGGATGCAGGATTCTAGGTGTGGTCTTACTAGGGCTTTATAGGGTGGTATTAGTACCTCTCTTGATCTTGATTGTATCCCTCTGTTAATGCAATTTAGTATTGCATTGACTTTGTTGGCTGCCGCTGCACACTCTTGACTCATATTTAATTGGTTGTCCACTAAGGCTCCAGGATCCTCTCACAGTTACTGCTATTATGCCTGGTTTACTGCTTGAACAGGGGGTTGGACTAGAGGATCTCCAAAGTCCCTTCCAACTCTTTTATTTTGTTAGTAAGTTCTGTTATAGGTACACATGTTTAGCCTGTTAAATTCCTATTGGAATACACTGATTTATACAGATAATGTGATATTATCATACTTACACATTGGATTGTATAGACTTGGATTGTTTTGTCTTAATAATTATCTGATAATTTATAAAGCAAGTTCAAAAGCTATGGTCTTTGTGAAATGACATCATAGCCATAGATGGTCAGCCATTAGAGCAAGTAACACCTTTCCTTACCTGGGGTTGTTTTCTCTGAATCTGAATCTTGGCTCCCACTTCATCCAAGGAGCTCAGTTAGAGAAAGGGCAGGAGTGAAAGTGGTGCTTAAATGAAAACCTCATAGCTCTCCAGCTTCCTCAGCCCCAATGATTAAAGTATCTGAGACCCAGTTTTCCCCCATGTTCTTACATCAATCTGATGTTTGGGGCTCCAGAGAGAAACCACCAGCAGAACCAACCCAATCTCAGCCTCTGAGGGGGATCTTGGGGTGGGTAAAAGGACTCCAGCTGCTGCCCTCAGAGCTGATTTGGGAATTTCCACAATTTCTGCTTTGTCTAAATTCAGAAAATATGGGTATTATTGGCATAAAATTTAATCTATGGAAACTGACAGACTCTGAAAATTGTGGCTGTTGGAACAGACAAAACTTAAATTAAAGACCAAACTTGGATTATACAACTGACAAATCTTATTAGGCTTTGAGGTCTGCCTGTTTCTTGTAAAACTGGAGAAAGAAGTTAAAAAATTTCCTCCAGAAAGAATCTGGGATAGAGAAGCAAAAAAAGATGCAGCAATCCTCGAAAATTATAATAGGCCCTTTATTGGAATAGAATACTCCAGTTGGCATTTACACAAGTTAATCTAATTGTGATGAATTGTAGGGGTGATACAGTAATATGATTTACATTTTATTGTTTTTTAATTTGCTTATTATTTTCCATTATTATGATACGATCTTGCTAATATTCTGTCTTTAATATTTTAAACAATGTCTGATTAACAAATTATTCTAATACATTCATGAGAACCAGGTTGGATTTATTAATATATAATATTTTGGACTTGATCTGACCCCAAATATAACACAGCATTCTTCATTGTTTTTTGAGATCAGTGATACAATTACTTCAGAGGCTCTGAGTGATAAAAGGAAATTCCCCTTTTTCCACCAAATTCTCCCCAAAGAACGGATCGTGTATCCAGCAATTGTCCAGCTGCTCCTCCATTTCAGATGGACCCTGATTGGCCTCTTTGCTTCAGACACAGAGAAGGGAGAGAATTTCATGAGGATTTTTCTTCCTGTGCTTGTCAGGAATGGAATTTGTGTGGTTCTATCACAACTGTTCTCAACAACTGGATATACAGCATACCTCAGGGATTCCCTCTCTAAGTGGAGACAAGTCAACGTCTTTGTTCACTTCATAGAAACTGATTCCATTTGGGGCAGAATTCTTCCTTTCCATTTAACATTTATGCGTCTGCCAGGACCCATTGAAGGGAAAGTCTGGATCCTCACAAATTTTGCAGAGTATAAAATGAACAAGCTTAGACTTCTCAGATACATCCATAGTATTTGGAACTTTCTTTATTCAGTAAAAAAAAGGCCAAAAGATTCTGCCTTTGAAACCCTTTTCTTTGTTGAACGAAAGTTTCAAGATCCTTATTTTCTCTGTTCTCTTTCAAAAAACGTCTTTTCTCTCAAAGGCCACAGAAGATGCACCCAAAAAGCCCCACTGGAGACCCAGGAGAAAAGGAACAGAAGACGGATCTCAAATAACTACCAATGTTACAGTCTCATGAAGACTCTGGCCCAGACCTTGAATGCCGCTTATTCCTCCAGAATGAGGAGGAGAAGGAAGGAGGGAGAAAAGAGTCTGGGGTCTCCAAGGCTGCAGCCATGGCAGGTATAGGGGTCCTGATATGGATCCATTAATCTTAGATCCTTTGGAGGAGGAATCCAGAGGGGAAGGAGGGGAACCATGTCAACAGATCTGGCCAATTCAATTACTCAGGGAATAATGGTTCCAAAGAGTAGATACCATGGCATTTTAATATTAAACTCTGCTCATTTGAAAATGCTGAATTCTTTTTAAAATGAATTCCTGTATTTGTGGTGAGCATGGTTGAATTTCCCCTTTCTTCCGTCCCCACTGCAGGTGGGTCTGTGTGCAGCTCAACAGGCAGCTAAACCCCCCTCTTCTCCTCCAGTGAGAGGGAGGCTGGGGTGGATCTGGGTGTTTCATTGGGAGAAAAGGGCACAGAGAAACTGAGGAAATGCAAAGAGTGAGAATCAAATATAAATAGGAGATAGGCAGCATTAACTATCAGCCAACAAAGAAGCAGCTGGAAGCTCTCCATGATGCTCCGTGTGAGGGATGGAGGCCTCTGGATGACCATGTGTCTCGGTCAAACCGGCTGCTTCCGTCTCCTCCAAAGGCTGATAGAAAAGGGAGTCTGGCTTCAGACCATACAGTTAGGCTAATCTGCCCCCGGCCACTAGGTGGGGCTAGAGCAACAACAGCACAATAGATACATGTTGTGGCATGACAACCTTCATAAATTTGGAGGAGACCCTGAGACCATCTAGCTCAACCCCTCCTCTCTGCAGGAATCCCAGTTAAGGCTTCTCTGACTGATGGCTGCTCAGTCTTTGCATTCAGACAATCCATGAAGAGGAGACTGAACTTCTCTGCTTCATTGTCTCAGCTCTAAAACACCTCAAACTTTTATCATATGTTTTTCTCTCATTCAGCTAAAATCTCCTCTCTTGTCACTGAATTCATTTTTCTGTGTCTGACACTCTGGAATAACAGTGAGCAGATCTTACACTTGTGTGTAACGTGTGTCAGTGATTGGAAGAGGGCTGCATCCTCCCTTCTCCAACCGAGAGATTGTGTCAGTTGGAAAAGGGGCTCCCAGACTCCTCCTGATTTTCAGCTCTTCTCCTTCTTCTCTTTCCTCAAGGCTCAGAGCAGCTCCTTTGATCTCTTCCTTGGCTTCATTGTCCTTCCCTGAAGTTCAAACGTAGATTTTATGCAAGTTCTCCTCCAAGCGTGGTGCCTGCAAGGGGACCTGGTCCTTGAGTTGGGGTCTCCCCTAACCACAATGTTCACTTCCTGAGATTCTTATGGCTGCATTTGCCTTCTTTCCATGAACATCTCCCTCCTGACTCAGAGTCTGTTCCCAGTTAACTACGATTTTGAGATCATTTTCACAAACATGCATAAAAAGTTTGGTGTCCCTTATCCTTCTATCAGGCCATCATTCACGTTCTTATATGAGACTCTGTTGTTAGTCAAGTCCTAGTTGCTAAAACTCAGATATTTTTCTACTGCTTTTTACTCATGCACCCTTCTCTGTGTGCTAATGATAAATATTGTTTTTGGAAACTTGATATTCCTCTTATTAAATTTTATTTTATTCAAAAAGGTAAAATATAAGCTTCAAAAAATAAAACTATTACAAAGACAAAACAAAACTAGACAAAACATTTTTTAAAAAATTGTTCATTAAAAACAGACAAAAACATGCATATTGTCCCCCCAGTTGAATACAATACAGCAATAATAGTTTCTCCCCCTTGCAAAATAGGCCCACCATTATAAACTACACATCTATTTGCAACTACTTGACTTGTCATCTACCTGCTGTATATAAAAAACGTAGTTAACAGGCAATCCAACAATAAAGTTAAATTTCAAAACTTCAAAATGGTCTGTTATCTGCTATTGTATTTAACTTACAGAAAATTTACAGGACCTTCTTATCTACCACAGGCTATCAGAATCATCATCTCTGATCCATCCAGAATCTGTCCAGGGTTAAACATCATTGTTTGATTCTTAATAATAATGCATTTCCTTAAAATTTTAATTAGGATCTTTCCCAACAACCGATTTCCATTCCCCAAAGTCACAGGACCTCCTGTAAATTGAAACTCAATGACTCTTAAGACTTGTTTTCCAATTTAATATGACAAGTCCATTCCCCAATCTCCCTCAATCTTCTTGAAAGAATCCATTTCTTCAGTCATCCCTTCTGTCCACTTTGAGTCTTCAGGGTTCATGGCCTCTCCAGCCATCTCCAAGCAGCCTGCCTTCAAACCAGACTCCTCCTTCAGGGATGCCAGCAGCAAATTCAGTTCCAGTCCGTTCATCCAATCCATCCGATTCAACAATTGTTGCTTGCTTCATATTCTTTAAATCACATCAAATTAGCTTATTCTAAGATTGTATTAATTACCATATTAATGACAACTTAGAAAAATTGATGACCAATGACAAATTGTTATTCATCACCTTCAAGTTTCATAGGAAAGATTAGAAAGGGTTAAAAACTATTTGAGTATCATTTTGAAGACTGTTTTTATCCACTTATTATCCACCCCTCAGGAACCTCACACAATTGTAATCACATCACACAATTGTTTGTGAGTCCTTTACTAAAATCTAGTTCTATCACCAGAGTTCCCATAATCTATTTAGGAAGTGTAATGATGTGTGAGAATGACTTTTGGGATGAGGGGAAGAGAGGCTGCCTAGGGAAGGATCAGAGAAGAGGGGAGAATCCTGCAGCTGCATAATGGGAGAGAAAGAAACTCAGAAAGGATCCTCGCTAACTTTTCAGTCTAAGAAAAGAGTTGGTGGGAGATTTGTTCTTTCAGATCTGCAACATTTTGTTAATGTTGCATTACAATTATTTAGAATTAGCACATCTGGAGGTGTTTTCCATCAGGATGACCAGGGAGATTAGCCTAACAACTTTCTTCTTGATCAACCCATGCTTTCTGGGAATCAACCTGTTGTTTTCAAAGAGTTTATGAATAATCTTTTTTTTACAAGTTCATTTTACTTGTTATCTGCTCTAGAATGTTCCCTATATTTGACCAATTGTATCAATTATACTTTTTCTATATTTTGTCAGTAAATGATGGACAAATTTTTCTCAAACTTTTTCATTCACTTATAAAGATGATGACAGTATTTGTATCCTAATTAAGCATATTTGGAGATTAGACAATTGTAGAAGAAAGATTCAATGTGGGATAAGAAACAAAGTTTTCTGTTTTTCAAATTCCTGGATGTCCCGATTCTAGTTTCATCCCTTTCTGGAGAAGAATGAATTTTGGAATATTTCTCGAAGAAAACTGTACTTGGACCAAAATGGAGAGATAACAGCAGATCTCGGCATTGTTGGCTTCTTGGTTCTCCCCAGGAATTATCCCAGGAGAGAGTTTCTGGCGTATTCTCTAAGACAGAGACTTACTATCAACCAAGATGCTCTTTCACAGCTAAAGTTGCTCAATAAGGTGGGAGAAATTTTGGTGTCTTTTCTCTGTTTTCCAAAGCCTGAGGTCCCATTTCAAGTGGGCAAAGCCTAGAGTCTCCAGGGTGGTTGGCCTCCCATGCCAGGTGGTGTCATCTCATGGAAGCTCTTCAACAGACGGGACCTAAGTGGAGAGGCTTTGCCATGTTTTATGGAAACCTTTCAAGATCTTACTGTCAGAGGTTTCTTTCTCCATCACCGTTTTTACTCTACATTAAAAAATCTAATGGAATAAAAGCTTCCTAAGTCTTTTACAGTAAACTTTATTATCAGTTTTAATAAGAATATATCAACATATTTAAATCTTTTTTCAATTCCATCCCTCTAGACTACATTAAATAGAAAAGCCCTTTACTGTAATGTTAAATGCCAGAAGCCAAAGAGAGGAACTAACGAAAGAACCTACCAGGGTCACATCTGTTTGGAAGGAGTCAAAGACTTCATATTTACCTCAGTGAAGCCCAGAATCTAATGTCTAATGTCTATTTCTCCCCCCAGTTTCCATGGGCGGAGAGTCCTAACATCTTTTCTTTGGCATTCCTTGTTTTTCTGCTCAGTCCCTGCCTCAGTCCAAATGTGTGGAAAGTTGCCATCCTGGATTTGTCAAGAGGGCTTGAGAAGGAGAGCCAGTTTGCTGCTACGACTGCGTTCCTTGTCCGGAGGGGACCTTCTCCACTCAGGAAGGTGGGTCACACTGAGGAAAATGGGAGGCTTTGTGGAACTGGATCCATCCAGAACCTTTTCATGAAAGTGCAAGTTAAAAGACACATTTAAGCTCAACTGGTTTTTTATTTTTAACCTGCACAATTTCTTATCTAAACGGAAGTAAATCAAAAAGACTTGGAAGGAGGGGCTGGGAAGAGATGGGAGGAGGGGGTGGCAGACTGGGCAAGCTTTATTAACAGCAGAGGAAATATCTCTTCTGGTTTTTAGTTTGGATATGTGCTGCTAAGTTCACCTTTCTAGGAACACCTGAGTACTTTGAAACTTGATGAATTGTTTCAGGTCCACCTTCTGAAAGTACTTGCAATTCACTATTTATTGGCCTCTCTTGAGGATCACTGAGAAGGTCTCACTGGGCCATAACCTGGTGTTGTGGATAATTATGGGGGGAACTCATTACACAAATAGTCTGCCAGTCATGTAGATCAATCAATCAATCAATCATTCAGAATAGAGTAGAAGGAACTTTGGAGGTCTTCTAGTCCAGCCCCCTGTTCAAGCAGGAGACCCTATACCATTTCAGACAACTGACTGTCCAGTCTCTTCTTAAAAACCTCCAATGTTGAAGTACCCACAAGTTCTGGAGGCCACCTCTTTCCACTGGTTAATTGCTCTCACTGATAGGAAGTTTCTCCTGAATTCCAGGTTGCTTCCAGATGTTACAAGATACTGTAGGCATCCTCCAAGTCCAGGACATTAACTGCCATGTGGCAGGACTCAGGATGTTTGCCTAAAAAGATTATATGATTCATTATTTACCTCTAATAGTGTAGATTTCTATGAAGATTCTACACATTACACAGGAAATAATTAACATCCTAGGACTTCCCTCAACATCATATACCTAGCTACATTTTTAAAGAAAAAGAAATACCCCTCTTATGCTCTTTTTAATGAAATAGTTAAGAAATACTTCTTGGAAAATACCTGCGGTATCAGATGTTATCCAAAGAAGGTTTTTCTTGCAGGAGAAAAGGACAGACTATTAAGGAAAGTTGCTTTTTTGTTTTCTCAGATACGGAAAAATGCACCAAGTGTCCAGATGATAAATACCCAAATGAGGATAGGGTCCAATGTATCCCCAAAGTCATAACCTTCCTGTGTTATGAAGAACTTCTGGGCATCATCCTGGTCTCTTTTGCCCTACTCTTGTTCTTAATCACAGGCCTTGTTTTAATCATCTTCATGAAATACCGAGAAACTCCCCTTGTCAAAGCCAACAACCGGGACCTCTCCTACATCCTCCTGGTCTCCCTCCTGCTTTGTTTCTTGTCTTCTCCTCTCTTCATTGGCCAACCAAGGAAAGCCACCTGCCTTCTCCGACAGACGGTTTTCAGCAT
>WNWU01013499.1:0-18811 GCA_012654045.1 Ptyas mucosa
CAGGGAAGGGGGCAGAAACTCCCAGCCAGGTGGAGCAGATGATAATTTGGCCAGCGGAAGAAGAAAGGATGATGGAGTTGGCCAAGCTCTTCCCCAACCATCTCTTTACTCGGTTTCCTGGTTTAGTGGCCAGGAAAGCCAGCACCACCGTCATGGTTTTGGCCAAGAGAGAAGAAACAGCAATGGAGAAGATGATGCTGAAAACCATTTGTTGGAGAAGGCAGGTGGCTTTCCTTGGTTGACCAATGAAGAGAAGAGGAGATAAGAAGCAAAGCAGGAGGGAGACCAGGAGGATGTAGGAGAGGTCCCTGTTGTTGGCTTTGATAAGGGGAGTTTCTTGGTATTTAGTGAAGATGATTAAAACAAGGCCTGTGGTTAGGAAGAAGAGTAGGGCAGAAGACACCAGGATGATGCCCAGAAGTTCTTCATAAGACAGGAAGGTTATGACTTTGGGGATACATTGCACTCTGTCCTCATTTGGGTATTTATCATCTGGACATTTGGTGCATTTTTCCGTATCTGAGAAAGCCAAAAAGCAATATATCTTTAATATTCTGTACTTTTCTCTTGCAAGAAAAACCTTCTTTGGATAACGGCTGATACCACAGGTATTTTCCAAGACGTATTTCTTAGCTATTTCATTAAAAAGAGCATAAGAAGGGTATTTTTTTCCTTAAAAAATGTAGCTAGTTATATGAAGTTGAGGGAAGTCCTGGGATGTTAATTATTTCCTGTTTAATGTGTAGAATCTTCACAGGAACCTACCTTGTTAGAGGTTAATACTGAATCATATAATCTTTTTAGGCAAACATCCTGAGTCCTGCCACATGGCAGTTGATATCCTGGACTTGGAGGATACCTACAGTATCTTGTAACATCTGGAAGCAACCTGGAATTAAGGAGAAACTTCCTATCACTGAGAGCAATTAACCAGTGGAACAGCTGGCCTCCAGAAGTTGTGGGTGCTTCAACATTGGATGTTTTTAAGAAGAGACTGGACAGTCACTTGTCTGAAATGGTATAGGTTCTCCTGCTTGAACAGGGGACTGGACTAGAAGACCTCCAAGGTTCCTTCTACTGTATACTGATTGATTGATTGATCTATATGGCAGACTATTTGTGTAATGAGTTCCCCCCATAACTATTCACAGCACCAAATTATGCACTAGGTAGACCTTCTCAGTGAACCTCAAGGGAGGCCAATAAATAATGAATTGCAAGGTCTTTCAGAAGGTGGACCTGAAACAACTCATTTAGTTTCAAAGATCTCAGATGTTCCTAGAAAGGGGAACTTAGCAGCATATATCCAAACTAAAAACCAGAAGAGATATTTCCTCTGCTGTTAGTAAAGCTTGCCCATCTGCCACCCCCTCCTCCTATCTCTTTCCCAGCCCCTCCTTCCAAGTCTTTTTGATTTACTTCTTTTTAGATAAAAAGGTTAAAAATAAAAAACCCAGGTGAGCTTCGATCTGTCTTTTAACTTGCACTTTCCTGAAAATCCTCTGGATGGATCCAGTTCCACAAAGCCTCCCATTTTCCTCAGTGTGACCCACCTTCCTGAGTGGAGAAGGTCCCCTCCGGACAAGGAACACAGTCATAGCAGCAAACTGGCTCGAGCCCTCTTGACAAATCCAGGATGACAACTTTCCACACATTTGGACTGAGGCAGGGACTGAGCAGAAAAACAAGGAATGCCAAAGGAAATGTGTTATGACTCTCCATCCATGGAAAATGGAGGTAGAAATGGATGGAGACAAGTAGCCTCTGGCCTTCACTGAGGTAAATATGAAACCTCTGACTACTTCTAAACAGATGCAGGAGTTAAAACAACTGGTAGATTCTTCCTTTAGTTCCTCCCTTTTGCTTTTGGAATTTAACATTACAATAAAGTAATTTTCTATTTAATAAAGTCTAGAGGAATGGAATTGAAAAAAGATTTAAATATGATGATATATTCTTATTAAAACTGATGATAAAGTTTACTGTAAAAGATTTAGGAAATTTTATTCTATTAGGTTTTTTAATATGAAATTAAACTGTGATGAAGAAAGAAACCTCTGACCAGTAAGATCTTGAAAGGTGTCCATAAAACATGGCAAAGCTACTCCACTTACCGTATTTTTCGGAGTATAAGACACAGCTTAGTTTTTGTGGAGGAAAATAGGGGCGGGGAATCTGCCTACCAGGTATTCATCTGGGTAGCGTCCTTAGTCTGGCCTGCTCAGGACATTAGTTTGCTGGTTTTTTTATTCCCTGCTTGGGGATGAAAAACAGCTTCTAAGGCACAGCTGAGAGGGAGCAGCAATGAGAGAAGCAGGCAAAGCATTGGGAGATCGCTTCACTCAGCTAGCTCCTTGTTAGGGCTGAAAAAAAATCTTTGAAAAAGCTACATTAGGAGTATGAGACACACCCAAATTTTCAGTCTCTTTTGGGGGAGGGGGAAGGTGCATCTTATACTCTGAAAAATACGGTAGGTCCCATCTCTTGAAGAGCTTCCATGAGATGACACCACCTGGCATGGGAGGCCAACCACTCTAGGAGCCTCTGGAGACTCTAGGCTTTGCCCATTTGAAATGGGATCTCAGGCTTTAGAAAACAGAGAAAAGACAGCAAAATTTCTCCCACCTTATTGAGCAACCGTGAAAGAGCATCTTGTTTGATAGAAAGTCTCTGTCTTTCAAAATACGCCAGAATCTCTCTCCTGACATCCTCCTTGGGGAGAACCAAGAAGATTTTAATGCTCAGATCTGCTTTTATCTCTCCATTTTGGTCCAAGTGCAGTTTTCTTCGAGAAATATTGAAAAATTCATTCCTCTCCAGAAAGGGATGAAACTAGAATGGGAACATCCCAATATTTGAAAAACAGAGAACTTTGTTTCTTTATCCCACATTTGAATCTTTCTTCTACAATTGTCTAATCTCCAAATATGGTTAAATAGGATACAAATATGGCCATTATCTTCATAAGTGAATGAAAAAGCAAATCAGTTGGACTGTACTTATAATTTATTTTTCTTATACTTGTTTATTATTATCTTTGAGCACTGTTCCATCACACTTGGCAATAGAAGGGGTCTGTCAGATATTGCCTACGTATGATGCCCCAGGGACCAGAAGGGATTAAGTCTTCTAAGTCTACAGACATCCCATGTGACTGTATAAACCAAGGAACTCCCTTATTGGAGTCATACCCACAAATCAATCGGATATCTTCCCTAATTCTTCCCATCCATCTCAGCAAGACAACAGTGAACTTCTCTCCCTCTCAACATCTGAGTCATACAGTTAGGGTAACAAATGCAACAGGACACCCTGTTCATTATTGTATATTTGTAAATAATAAAATAACTTTTTGAACCTGAAGCTGTATTGACTAAATAACTTCCTCATAGAACCGAATGAGCACGACCATCAATATATATCTGACAAATGGTAGCAGATGATGAAAAATTATTGCTCAGGTCTATGAATTTTTGTAAATTTTTAAAATCATAGAACGTTTTTCCTAACATGGAATCCTTGAACCTGAACGAATTATCTTTACAAGAGATTGACGCATTAACCGTATCCTTAACAAAACAGCACCAATCATTAACCAAAAGACTAAAAAAAACTTTCTATTGAAGCTACACAGCAAGTACAAACCTCTTTACAAAAGGACCCAACTTTTTTTCCTTCTCTTCACTCGAATACCGAAAGAACAGAACCACGCTTACAACAACCTTGCTTCGATCTCCATTCTACTCCACCTCATGACTCTCATCAAGGACTTCAACCTTCTGAATCCCTTGTATGTTCCAACCCTCCAACTTCAGACCAATTTTTATTTTCTCAAGCTTCTCCAAAACAGCATTTATATCAAGCTTTACATGCGACAGGCCTGCTAAATGCAGGCTGGACTCCTCAAAGAACTCTTGAACTGTTAAACACCCTTTCAACCTTACCAGACCTGGTAAGCGACAATTTTTTGCTTCAACCCGTTGATTCCCAGACTGAACTTTTAAACACCCATTTTATTGAAAATCCTCCCTCCCCACCTATTGACTTTATTGCTCCCAAAATGGCTTCCACCTTCCCAGAAAGCATGGCTTCAAAAATGGCTGACAAAATGGCCGCCCCCATACCCCACCATGCGGTCCACAAAATGGCTGACAATTTATATGACCACACTTTAAACAAAATGACGTCTACCACTTCAGACCACAAGGTCTCAACCAACCCCCTTACCCCCATACATCCTCCTACCCACCCCACAACTGGAGATAGTATGAATCCTCCCAATTTTTTTTTTCAATTTTCAGAACTTTTCTATTTTTGCTGCCGCTGCAGACCACCCCATCTACACCGCTGCAGCTGTAGCAGCTGCAAATATTTCTACTGATACCAATATTGTTTCCAATGTAAAAAGATCCTTTTCAGTCTTTGCAGCCACCGCCTCACTTCCCCCACTTATCGCCGAAGATGCCACCACCGCCGTTGCCGCTGCTGCCTCCAACACTACAGATGCCCCATCCAAACAACAAATTCACATGATTTTTGCAGCCTTTGCATCAAAAGCCAAGCTACCATCTATCGCAGCCAACGCCGTCGCAGCAGCTCTTTCGAATCAAACTACAACCACCACCTCCATTATTCCTCCTATCATTGAATCACCTACAACATCTTCTCTCACACCAAATGACTCCAATCAACAATCCGACGTTCAATTACCTATCTCTGCTAACAGTAACTCATTTCAGCCTTCTATTACTGTAAACTCTAATGATTTAAATATTGAAACTAATAATTCCTTGTCTTTATGTACTAATGTAAATTTATCTTTAGAAATTGAAACTGTTTTGCAACATTTTAAACAACATGGCCCATTACCTTTATCACCAAACTTCAAAAAATTACAAACCTCAGGTAATAATTTCCCTACTTGGGAACATGAAACTCATTTACATCTTTTAAGAGAAGGCACATTTGTTATTATTGAATCTCCCCCTAACAAACCTTGGTCATCTGACTTAACTTTTCTTCACAATAGTGTTTATGCCACTCTTATATCAACTTTAGAAAGTGATATTGTTCATTCTATACCTACAGGTTTTACTGCACAAGACGTATGGCAATACCTACAAAAACATTACAACACACCCTCGCCTGCAACTATCGCTACTCTTGCCGGTGACTTTTATAGCACCATATATAAACCTGGTACATCTATGGCCAAACATCTTTTCCACCTCGAATCCATGCGAAAACAACTGATTCAATGCAATCATCCTGTACCTGAAACTGCCATGATTGATATCATTTTTAATTCTATTAAACACTTTCCTGGTTGGTCAGGATTCACAAATAGTCTCCACTCCTTACCCCCCCCCCACATGTACACCGTCACTGAAATCAAATCCAAATTAATAGATGAAGATAGGAGACGATCTAATGCTTATAAACATACATCTGAACCTCTCTATGATAGAAGACTCTACCATACTGATAGATACCTTACTTCTTTTGACCACCCCTTTTACTCTAAACATGATTCCCATCCTTCACATTCTTCACACAAACCCTTCTACCAAAACTGGCAGAACCACCCCTCTCAATATCAAAATAATTTTAATTATTGTAACTATAGAGGACGTTATCATACCTACAACTCCCATCCTCCACACAGTGATAACACCACCCACACTCATGATATAAGGGGATACACCCCTACAGACAAGATTAACAAAAGATATCATACTATCAAAGAACATACTGAACCTAAAAGATCCATGCACACTGAATTTTACATTAGAAAGGGTCCCACACACAAAGATTATAAAGACAGAAGGGGACAACGTACTGAACAATCTATATATTGTAACTCCAAATCCCAAACACTTGGCATCTTTCCCAACACCCAACAATACCTGCGTGACACCATGCACCTATGGGTCATCGATTCTGGAAGCATACACCATACCACCAATGACAAATCCATATTATATGATATTCTCCCAACCAATATTTCTATTACAGCAGCAAATGGAACTTCCAATACAGTTGAATATGAAGGATCTATTTTTATAGCCGGTATAGGGGAAATTAGTCAAGTGCTCTATACACCTACCTTTGGCCACAATATTTTGAGTACTTCAAAATTAGGTAAAATAGGTTTTAAAGTATCTCTTGATGATCAACACGGTTTTATAAAATCCAAACATGATAACAATATTATTGCCAATATTTCTGTCATTAATGATTTACCCTTTCTTATTCCAGATTCCTTTACATCTTCCTCACCCATGACTCAACTACCTCAATCCTCATCGAGACCTGACCCTGACAATCATCCCGACCGTACCCCTGCCACCCACCACGAAGGTACCACACCTCACCATATCAATACACATGACACTTCCAAATCACATAACGACCAACACACCACACCACACCTCTCTCCAACTTCACCAACATCACAAAACCAATGAACCTCAAAAACAAAAATTCAAACTCATATAGGTGAACCTTTACATGATAATTGTGCCCATTTATTACACAGATGTTTAGCACATGCCAATACTGTTGCTGTAGACAATACTCAAAATTTTTCCCAAGGCATCTGCACTAAGGATTGCCCTATCCAACTTGACTGTGAGATTTGTAAAGCTGCAAAATCAAAGGCAGCCCCAATTCCCCACACCAGCACTAGATGATCAAAACACATATAAGAACTGGTACACGTTGACATTGTAGGCCCTTTTCCACTTTCTTTGGGCAAACGCAAATATTTTTTGAACTTAGTCGATGATTTCAGTCGTTTCGGACATAACTATACCCTTACTGAAAAATCTCAAGCCTTTCAAAAAATAAAAATTTTTTACACTCTCATACAAAACCAACACAACATCAAATTAAAGAAAATTCTAGCAGATTGTGGAGCCGAATTCACATCTGTACAATTTCAAAACTGGATTGACTCCAAAGGCATTATACATTACAAAACATCTCCTTTTACCCCCCAGCAGAACGGGATTTATGAAAGGAAAAATGGAATATTATAGACCATGATGCGCAGTGTCATGCTAGATGCTGATGTACCCCCTAGCTATTGGGCAGAAGCCCTTGCATATGTCAATTACACTTTTAACCGCACATGGAATAAGGTTATTAACCAAACGCCCTATTTTTTTGTATATGGCACTCAACCACACCTCACACATCTTCGCATTTTTGGCTGCTTTGCATATGTCAATATCCCCAAACCACTCAGACGGAAGGGGAATGAGGTGTCCAAAAAATTACGTTTCATAGGATATGCACCAGGTTTGAAAGCATATTGATTCATAAAAAACAACAACACAGTAATAATTTCCCGTTCAGCCACATTCATAGAAAACCACAACTGGACCAAAATACACTCAAATGACTCATACGTATTAACCCAAGAAACAAATACATCAGATACACCACAGAGAATTCAACATGTACAAACAACAACACCAAAAGTTACACCACGAACAAACAACACAGATACACAACTACCAATCAGAAAATCCAAACGAATTACACAAGGCATCCCACCTAAAAGATTTGACGTGAACATTGTGACACAGACAAACCAAATACCCATCACTCCAAAAAAATTTAAATGCTCCAATTACCAGAATCAGAACAATTAAAATGGTGGGACGCTATGTCCAAAGAAATGGACTGTTTAATAAATTTAAAAGTATTCACAAAAACAACACCTCCACAACACAAACACCCAATTGGCACTTGATGGGTTTACAAAATTAAAACACTCCCTGACAACACATATCTATACAAAGCACGCCTCATAGCCCAAGGTTTTGCCCAACGCTTTCCCGAAGATTACGATGAACCTTACTCCCCCACAGTAAAACCAGAAAGCGTAAAAACGGCACTGACTTCAGCCATTATCTCAAATCAAGAAGTCTATCAATTTGATGTCCAAACCGCATACCTCCATGCACCATTAGAGGAGGAAATTTATGTCAATGGGGCACCAGGGTTCCAAGTTGAGTTCGGCAAAACATGAAGGCTACACAAAGGGTTATACGGCTTAAAACAATCGGGCAAGCTCTGGTTTGACTGCCTTACCAAAACTTTAAAATCAATGGGGTATAATCAAATTCGATCTGACCAGTGCGTAATGACAAAACCTTATGAAGGGGGAAAAGAAATTATTTTTTATCTATGTTGATGATTTGATTTATATTGGGCCCAACGAACAATCCAGCGAACAATTTGCAAACAAATTAAGAGAACATGTTAATTTAAAGACCTTAGGTCATATAGACCAATATCTGGGCGTACAAATTTTTAAAACTGATAGAGGTTTTTGCTTCTCACAAAAAGATAAGATTGAAGACCTCTACAAAGATGTGGCATGGAAAACTGCAACCCCACAGATACACCCATGCGCACTGACTATAATAAAATTGCTTATCTAGACGGTAACAAGCATCATGATAAAACTCAATATCAATCCATCATAGGATCACTCCTTTATATCAGCAGATGGAGTAGACCTGATATATCATTAAGTACAAATCTCTTATCTAGAGAAGTAAATGAGCCTAAAGAACAACATTGGGTTGCTATGAAAAGGTTACTCAGATATTTGCATAATACAAAAGATATGGTCTTATTATTAGAACCTGATGAAGGGATAACCCCAAAACTTACCTGTTATTCAGATGCCGATTGGGCAGGGGATGAAAAATCAAGAAAAAGCACATCAGGCTTTATATACTTCCTAAATGGTTGCCCCATAGATTGGCGCATTTGTCATCAAAACTTCATTACTAATTCCACGGCCGAAGCTGAATATGCCAGTGCTTCTGACGCTTGCATATTTCTCACATGGATATATGAATTAGTTTCAGACATTTGGACACAACCTTCACTACCTATCACTCTCCATGAGGACAATGAGTCCGTCATAGCCTCTTCGGTCAGGGATGATGTCAGCTTCAGATCTTGCCATATTGATATACATGATAAAAATGTGAGAGACCCAGTTAAAAAGGGTTTTGTTGAATTTGTTCATTGCGATACCAAGGATCAAATTGCCGATTTCTTAACTAAATCTGTACCTTGTGAAACACATTGGAACCACTGCAAATCAGTTGGACTGTATTTATAATTTATTTTTCTTATACTTGTGTTTATTATTATCTTTGAGCACTGTTCCATCAGACTTGGCAATAGAAGGGGTCTGTCAGATATTGCCTACGTATGATGCCCCAGGGAACAGAAGGGGTTAAGTCTTTACAGACATCCCATGTGACTGTATAAACCAATGAACTCCCTTATTGGATTCTTACCCACAAATCAATTGGATATCTTCCCTAATTCTTCCCATCTATCTCAGCAAGACAACAGTGAACTTCTCTCCCTCTCAACCTCTGAGTCATACAGTTAGGGTAACAAATGCAACAGGATGCCCTGTTCATTATTGTATATTTGTAAATAATAAAATAACTTTTTGAACCTGAAGCTGTATTGACTAAAAAACTTCCTCATAGAACCGAATGAACACGACCATCAATATATATCTGACACGCCCTACAGCTGATCAGTGTTAAAAGAAAACATAGGCGGCCCTTTAAAGCCCGCAGCAAGAATTTAAACAGTTTTTTTCCCTCTAGTTTTTTTTTCTCCTTGTGCAATTTAAACTGAAACCGAAACCGAAACTAAAGCAAGTTGTTGGCTTTACTGTTTGCAATGTTGGAAAGGCAGACTTCTTTTCCTTTTCCTCATCAAAAAAGGTAGGTGCAAACAATGGGAAATTTATAGCAAATGGCAAAAGAGGAGAGTTCAAGATTTTAAAACACAAAAGAAAAAAAAGCTCTATTTAACTAGGGAATTGTAATAATTGAGATGCTATTAATTATATATTGTATTGAAAGTAGAAATGGTTAAGTTGTGGTTTGGAGGAATATATGGGGGAAACTATTTGGTTTATTATTATTGGTAAATATAATGAATTGATTTGTAAGAAATTGGATTGCATGGAAATAATTGGAATATTCGTGTTCATATTGATTAATATACAAAAAAGATAGTTATATAACTAATTGATTTATATTAAAATGTTGAATTTGTATTAAACAACTGTAATATTACATAATTAACCAATGTGAGGATGGATATAAAAATAGATGACAATGGGAAGGGGTATAATATAGAATAGAAGTAAAAACTTGAATTTGATTAAGATTAGAGATGAGGATGAAGGGTAATATTGGTTTTTTTAAAAAATAGATGAGGAATAAATATGGCCAAAAGGAAATATAGAAATTGTAAATTTAAGTGAAATGACTAAACACTGTTTAAATTTGTGAACCGGCCAAATATTCTGTTCAAAGAAAATACATTGTATGTTTGTATGTGTGTTTCTAATTATTGCTATTTATTCATATTTGTTCTCTTTTGTTCTTTAAAGTTTAATAATTCATTCTTTATCTTAATATTTTTATATGTGTTTGGGGTTGGTTTTCTTCCCTTTCATCTTTTTTATTGTACAGCAATCTTTCTCCTCAAACCTACCACCTCTTTTCTTTCCTTCTTACTTTCTCTTCCCCCGTTCTTCTCCTCCTTACTTCCTCTTCCTTTCTCCTTCTCCTCCTCTCTTCCTCCCTCTCTTAACCTCACTCCTACTCTAATTTCCCTTCCCTTCCTTCATCCCTCTCTATTGCTGTATCCTTTTATGCACATGGACTACTCAGAGGGCTGAAAAAGTTATTTTTGACTGGTCCTCACACTTTTGACTAGTCCTCAAACTTACGACTGTCCTCACATTTTACGTTTTTTGCCTTATCTTATCACCATGGTGAAGAGAAGCAGTTGTGACATGAGTGACATGGTTGTTAAGAATGCTGCATGGGCATAAATGTGAGGATGGTCATAAGTGCGAGGACCTGTCAGAAATGACTTTTTTCAGCCCTCTGAGTAGTCCCTATACACATAGCCATGGCCACCCGGTCACATGACCTCCAAGCCACGCCCACAAAATAAGCCACACCCACAGGTGTCCCTTTTTACCAATGTTAAAATCTGGTCACCTTAGTTTGAAAGAGAACAGTCCAGCTGCTTGTGTGGTGGTATCAGCCACTTTCTGTTGTGCTAATTCTTTCTGCGTGTGTGTTTGTGGGTGTGTGATTTTGTTGCCTGCACTCGGGCTGATTTTCTCACAGAGCATGGAGCTCTTTGAGGGATGTGGGCTCTTAAGAAATGTGAAAAATAGAAAAAATCCCCCCCCCCCCACCTTGCTCTCCACTCCCTCTGGAACCTCTCATCTGCTCCTTCACAGCCGAAAGCAGCTCCTTCTCCAAAGGGGTCTTCACCGTCCTCATTTTACGGCCAGAAGGGCCTGCGGGATTGGGGGTCTCTCACTGCCCCCCCTCCTCTGGATCCCTCCAGGAGGCCCAAAGACTGGACACCTCTGGAAGCAGATCAAGGGAAGGATTGGAGGACAGAGGGGATTTTTAACATCTCCATTTGCACCCAGACTGACCCCACCAATCTCAAGCTGAAAGGAGCCCCCCCTTCCCGTGACCCCCATCTGCTGTCTTTGTCCATTTCCCTGGGCACAGGATGACCACTGAATCTGACTCTGTCCACTGCTTCAGACATTCAACCAGACACGGAGTTCCCCACCGGTGTTCCCAAAACCATCAGGAGCCCCTGTGGATCCCCCTGAGAGACCCCCAGAGTGGAGAAATCTCCCGCTTGCTTTTCTCCCAGAGATTCTGACGTTTCCCCTTCAGATCCTGATCTGTCTGATCTCGGTCCACGTCTGGAATTGGAGGGTGTTTCTGTCCAGCCTCCCCTTTTCCTCCCCTGTGCTGATTATTGGGGTCCTTGGATTCACATCTGGGGCTGTTTCTCTTCCCACCTGGGAGCAAAAGTTGTTTTGTATGATCCCTTCCAATTTCACAGCCTCCTTTCATTTGAGGCCTATGGAAACACCAGTGAAGGCATTGGACCCCCTCTCAGCTCTGGGACACAGCAGGTTTCCCTGTTTCTTTGGGAATGATTCCTTCCCTAATCAGAGTCCGCCTGAGCCCCATCATCCACTTCCCTCCCTGCCTGGGATCAGCTGAATTCCTCCATTCAGACAACAGGAAGAAGGGAGTTTGCACAGAACCTCTGGGTCAGTCTCCATTCTTCAACAGAGGGTCCCACTCACTCTGCAAAGTCAAATTCCCCCTCAGTTCCTAGATACCTTCAGACATCGCTCGGCTGAGCTCACAGCAGGGCCAGGGCGGCTGAGAAATTGGGATTTGTTGAGAATTTGTTGAGAAACACCCCACAAACCTTTTCAGCCACAAGAGACACTTGGACACAGACTGTGGTCTGACAGAAACTCCTATGATGCCTTTATGTGGCAGTGGGAAGGGTTATGGGATCAATCTCACAACATTCACCCTATAGGGCTGCCCCATCTGTTGTCCCTGGTGGCAGATGGAAGATTGTGAATCCCACTCCTGACACCAGTTTCTGTGGAAAGAAATACAGGAGGCAAAAAAAAACCCAATAATCCAGGCTCATGGCAGTTGTTATTTATTCAGTATCCATTGGAGGAATTTCCCTCCAGAAAATAGTGGGAGGAAATTTTTACAGACAAAAGGATGCACTCATATTTATACATTCCAGGAAAGGAGGAGAAAAGGACAATCGTACATATGCATGTTTCATTTAATAGATGATGTGAGCATGAATATTCAGAATTAGGGAGACTCACATTACCTTCCCAGCCTTGTATTGTTGCTACCCTCAAGAAAGAGTTATTGTGTAAACAAAAAGAAATGTCTCAGTTGCATTGCCACAGCAGTTTGGGTGAAATGTACTGAGAAATGAGGGCATCAACGTTGCTCCATACATACCTTCTATATTTCTGTCTTGCTAACATGCTCCCATTTCTCCAAGAAATTTATCTCCTCACAATATTCCACACACCCTTTATTTATTTCAAGGAAAATAGTTGGCTCACTCATGCATGCAGAACAGCGTTGATCATTTTCTACATTTGGAGTGTGGAAAATGTTAAAAGTTGAAATTCCTGTCTCACATTTACACATTTGTTCTGGCTGTGAGCTGCTCCTTTGTGTTGAGGTCTGGCCTCAGAAGGAGAATGTAGCACTTGGGGATGAAGATGCAGCCCAGCAGACCAGCACTGGAGGCCAGGATGGAGAAGACCTGCACAGCCACCATGTATTTCCCTTTGGTGCTCAGGTAGGTGGGCACAAAAGTCACCCAGACACTGCAGAAGACCAGCATGCTGAAGGTGATCAGCTTGGCTTCGTTGAAGGCCCCGGGCAGGTTCCTGGCCAGGAAAGCCACCGTGAAGCAGATGGCAGCCAGGAAGCCCATGTAGCTGAGGGTGACGTAGAACATGACAACGGCCCCTTCGTTGCATTGCAGGATGATCTCTCCCGGCTGGGAGTGAAGGTCAGAGTCGGGGAAGGGGGCAGAAACTCCCATCCAGGTAGAGCAGATGATAATTTGAACTCCAGAACAAGAGAAGATGATGGAGTTGGCCAAGCTCTTTCCCAACCACCTCTTCACTCGGTTTCCTGGTTTTGTGGCCAGGAAGGCCAGCACCACCGTGATGGTTTTGGCCAAGAGAGAAGAAACAGCAACTGAGAAGATGAGGCTGAAAACCATTTGTCGGAGAAGGCAGGTGGCTTTCCTTGGTTGACCAATGAAGAGAAGAGGAGACAAGAAGCAAAGCAGGAGGGAGACCAGGAGGATGTAGGAGAGGTCCCTGTTGTTGGCTTTGACAAGGGGAGTTTCTTGGTATTTAATGAAGATGATTAAAACAAGGCCTGTGGTTAGGAGGAAGAGTAGGGCAAAAGAGACCAGGATGATGCCCAGAAGTTCTTCATAAGACAGGAAGGTTATAACTTTGGGGATACATTGGACTCTGTCCTCATTTGGGTATTTATCATCTGGACACTTGGTGCATTTTTTTGTATCTGAGAAAACAAAAAAGCAACTTTCCTTAATATTCTGTCCTTTTATCTTACAAGAAATGCCTTCTTTGGATAACAGCTGATAGCAGCGGCATTTTCCAAGAACTATTTATGAAAGATTTCATTAAAAAGAGTATAAGAAGGATTTTTTTAAAAAAATGTAGCCAGATATATTAAATTGAGCGAAATTCTAGGGTGTTAATTATTTCCACTGTAATGTGTAGAATCTTCATAGGAACCTATATTGTTAGAGGTTAATAATGAATCATATAATCTTTTTAGGCAAACATCCTGAGTCCTGCCACATGGCAGTTAATATCCTGGACTTGGAGGATACCTACAGTATCCTGTAATATTTGGAAGCAATATGGAATTAAGGAGAAACTTCCTATCAGTGAGAGCAATTAACCAGTGGAACAGCTGGCCTCCAGAAGTTGTGGGTGCTTCAACATTGGAGGTTTTTAAGAAGAGACTGGACAGTCATTTGTCTTAAATGGTATAGGTTCTCCTGCTTAAGCAAGGGGTAGGACTAGAAGACCTCCAAGGTCCCTTTCAGCTCTATTGTATTCCGATTGATTGATTGATTGATTGATTGATCTACATGACTGGCAGAATATTTGTGTAATGAGTTCCCCCCATAACTATCCACAGCACCACATTATGGACCACTGACACCTTCTCAGTGATCCTCAAGGGGAGGATCCAATATACAGTGGATTGCAAGGTCTTTCAGAAGGTGGACCCAAAACAATTCATCAAGTTTCAAAGAACTAAAATCAGGGGCGAAATCCAGCAGGTTCTGGAGAACCGGTAGCGGAAGTTTTGAGTAGTTCGAAGGACCGGCAAATACCACCTTTGGCTGGTCCCAGAGTGGATTGGGAATGGAGATCTTGCTATATCCTTCCCCTGCCATGCCCACCAAGCCACGCCCACAGAACCAGTAGGGAAAATGTTTGCATTTCACCCCTGACTCAGATGTTCCTAGAAAGGTGAACTTAGCAGCACATATCCAAACTAAAAAGCAGAAGAGATGTTTCCTCTGCTGTTAGTAAAGCTTACCCAGTCTGCCACCCCCTCCTCCCATCTCTTTCCCAGCCCCTCCTTCCAAATCTTTTTGTTTTACTTCTGTTTAGATAAGTAAAAAACCCAGGTGAGCTTCGATCTGTCTTTTAACTTCCACTTTCCTGAAAATGTTCTGGAGGGATCCAGTTCCACAAAGCCTCCCATTTTCCTCAGTGTGACCCACCTTCCTGAGTGGAGAAGGTCCCCTCCGGACAAGGAACGCAGTCATAGCAGCAAACTGGCTCTCCTTCTCGAGCCCTCTTGACAAATCCAGGATGACAACTTTCCACACATTTGGACTGAGGCAGGGACTGAGCAGAAGAAAAGAAATGCCAAAGAAAATATGTTAGGATTCTCCGTCCATGGAAAATGGAGGGAGAAAGGGATGGAGACAAGTAGCCTCTGATCTTCATTGGGGTAAATATGAAACCTCTGACTACTTCTAAAGAGATGCAGGAGGTAAAACAACTGGCAGATTCTTCATTTAGTTCCTTTTGCTTTCGGAATTTAACACTGCAATAAAGGACTATTTTCTATTTAATGTAGTCTAGAGGGATGGAATTGAAAAAAAGATTTAAATATCATGATATATTCTTATTAAAACTAATAATAAAGTTTACTGTAAAAGATTTAGGAAATTTTATTTTAGGTTTCTTAATATGAAATTAAACTGTGATGAAGAAAGAAACCTCTGACCAATAAGATCTTCAAAGATTTTCCTAAAACATGGCAAAGCCACTCCACTTAGGTCCCGTCTGTTGAAGAACTTCCATTAGATGACACCCCATGGCATGGGAGGCCAACCACCCTGGAGACTCTGGGCTTTTTCCACTGGAAATGGGACCTCAGGCTTTGGAAAACAGAGAAAAGACACCAAAATTTCTCTCACCTTATTGAGCAACTTTAGCTGTGAAAGAGCATCTTGGTCGATAGAAAGTCTCTGTGTTTCAAAATACGCCAGAGTCTCTTCCTTGACATCACCCTTGGGGAGAACCAAGTAGCTGCCAAATCTCAGATCTCCTGTTATCTCTCCATTTTGGTCCAAGTAAAGTTTTCTTTGAGAAATATTCCAAAATTCGTTCTTCTCCAGAAAGGGATGAAACTAGAATGGGAACATCCAGGAATTTGAAAAACAGAAAACTTTATTTCTTAAATTGAATCTTTCTTCTACAATTGTCTTATCTCCAAATATGGTTACATAGGATACAAATACTGCCATTATCTTCAAAAGTGAATGAAAAAGTTTTAGAAAAAATTGCCAATCATATACTGACAAAATATAGAAAAATATAATTGACACAATTGGTCAAATATAGGGAACATTCTAGAGCAGATGAAAATAAAATGAACAGAGAAAAAAAAGATGATTTATAAACGCTTAGAAACCAACAGGTTGATTCCCAGAAAGCATGGGTTGATCAAGAAGAAATTTGTCAGGCTAATCTTCTCCCTGGTCATCCTGACAGAAAACACATCCAGATGTGCTAATTCTATTTCATTATAATACAACATTCACAAAATGTTGCAGATCTGAAAGAACAAATCTCCCACCAACTCTTTTCTCAGCCTGAAAAGTTAGCCTTTTCAGGCTTCCTTTCTGAGTTTCTTTCTCTCCCATTATGCAGCTGCAGGATTCTCCCCTCTTCTCTGATCCTTCCCTAGGCAGCCTCTCTTCCCCTCATCCCAAAAGTCATTCTCACACTTCATTACACTTCCTAAATAGATTATGGGAAGACTGGTGATATCACTGGATTTCAGTAAAGGACTCACAAACAATTGTGTGATGTGATTAGAAACCTGAGAGCTGGATAATAAGTGGATAAAAATTGTCTTCAAAATGATACTCAAATAGTTTTTAACCCTTTTGAATCTTTCCTAGGAAACCTGAATGTGATAGATAACTATTTGCCATTGGTCATCAATGCTTCTATGTTGTCATTAATATGGTAATTAATACGATCTTAGAATACGCTAATTTGATGTGATTTAAAGAACATAAAGTCTTTCGACTTCTGGCGGTGCTGTCATCGTGCCAGGAATGAGGGGAACGAAGCTCCGTCCCCGTAGTTCCAATATTCCTGATCGGAAGCCTTTTTTAGGCACTATCGACCACGGAGAGGTTGATAGACAAAAGAGGGAATCTTGAGGACCTCAGAGGGATAGCAATCACCCCGAAGGTTCAGAGGAATCCTCCTAAATCCAACCGAGAAAAAACCAGCCATCTTGGCTGGCCTGAGCGGTGACAACTGACTAGTGTGGAAGCGAAGATCAAACAGAGAAGACATTGGTAATAACCAAAATAAATAATAAGGGTAACAAAGGTATAGGTATAAGAAACGAAACGGATCAGGAGAGAGTGAGGCTCCAAAACCGGTGGCTTATTGCCAGGCAAGCGGCGAGGGAAAAGAAACTGGAGTGGAAATTTAAAACTCACAGTGACAGTGCAATTTTGACAGGCGGCGGAGGCGAGTGAAAGCAGAAAGACATCATGGAAAAGTGGTGGATTACAAAACTATAAAATAAATTGATTTTGAAGAGGAAAGTGTGGAGAATTAGAACTGCGATTTGGTGAGAGACAACGGGATACCGAGACTTAAAGGAAAACATAAATCAAAACCGTGGACTGGGAGAGAAGCGTACAGAGGAAACTACAATGAATGGCGGAGAGAGACTTTCACTTTACAATTAGAGATGGCCGCGAGGTGAATCACAGACAAGAGACACTGTAACCAGATACAAGATACCAAAAGGATACATTGAATCCCGCTTGTAAAAAGACACAAAGGAGACTTTTCTTTTTTTTTTCTGAAGAATCTGACTTAAAACAAATTTCTTTAAAACTGTTAAAATTGGAGTGACAAAAGACGGATTGAAGAACGAAGAAAGGAAGATCATGAAAGTAAAATCCAGCTGTTTAAGTGTGATATAGTGGATAAATTTAAACTATTATATATTTAATAATATACCTAATTACTGACTGTTATTTATTTCATATATTTAAACATATAGTCAATTAAATTATATATATTCATAAATAATTCTAGATATTGAACGATAGATACAATAATAGTAACAAGTGCCATATCTGTCTAGATAGTTAACTATAGACCTTAAATTTAAATACTGAGACTGCTTAACAATTAGAGTTATTATAGTATATATTAATTAGATGGTTTAATATTGCTTTTTCTTTCTACTTTCTCCCCTTTACTGGAAGTAATTGGATAGATTTCTATAGAGATATACTGATTAATCAAAACTGCTTAGATTAGAATTATATACATTTATTATATAGATATTGTTTAGAAATAGTAACTCTTATAGTAATTTTAAGAAATTGTAAAATAAGCTACCTATATACTTGAGTATAAGCCAACCCGAATATAAGCCGAGGTCCCCAATTTTACCACAAAAAACGGGGAAAACTTATTGACTCGAGTATAAGCCGGGGGTGGAAAATGCAGCGGCTACTGGTAAATTTCAAAATAAAAAAGACTGGTCAAAAGTCCGAGGACCTGTCAGAAATCACTTTTTTCAGCCCTCTGGGTAGTCCTTTCGTGCATATGGACTACTCAGAGGGCTGAAAAAGTAATTTTTGACTGGTCCTCGCACTTGTGACCAGTCCTCGAACTTACGACTGTCCTCACATTTTATGTTTTTGCCCTATCTTGTCACCATGGTGAAGAGAAGCAGCTGTGAAATGAGTGACAGGGTTGTTAAGAATGCTACAATGGGCATAAATGATGACCAGTCATAAGTGTGAAGAC
>WNWU01013499.1:18911-34962 GCA_012654045.1 Ptyas mucosa
TTTTGACTGGTCCTCACACTTGTGACCAGTCCTCGAACTTATGACTGTCCTCACATTTTACGTTTTTGCCCTATCTTATCACCATGGTGAAGAGAAGCAGCTGTGAAATGAGTGACAGGGTTGTTAAGAATGCTACAATGGGCATAAATGATGACCAGTCATAAGTGCGAAGATAGAGCAAAAGCGTAAAATGTGAGGACAGTCGTAAGTTTGAGGACTGGTCAAAAGTGTGAGGACCTGGCAGAAATCACTATTTTCAGCCCTCTTGGTAGTCCTTTTGCGCATATGGACTACTCAGAGGGCTGAAAAAGTAATTTTTGACTGGTCCTCGCAATTGTGACCAGTCCTCAAACTTACAACTGTCCTCACATTTTACGTTTTTGCCCTATCTTATCACCATTTCTCTCTCCCCCTCTCTTTCTCATTCTTTCTTTCTCCCCCTCTTTCTCTCTCTCTCCCCCCCACTCTCTCTCTCATTCTTTCTCCCCCCTTTCTCAAAGAGAGAGGTGGTAGGTTTGAGGAGAAAGATTGCTGTACAATAAAAAAGATGAAAGGGAAGAAAACCAACCCCAAACAAATATCAAGATATCAAGATAAAGAATGAATTGTTAAACTTTAAAGAATAAAAGAGAACAAATATGAATAAATAGCAATAATTAGAAACACACATACAAACATACAATGTATTTTCTTTGAACAGAGTATTTGGCCGGTTCACAAATTTAAACAGTGTTTAGTCATTTCACTTAAATTTACAATTTCTATATTTCCTTTTGGCCATATTTATTCCTCATCTATTTTTTAAAAAAACCAATATTGCCCTTCATCCTCATCTCTAATCTTAATCAAATTCAATTTTTCCCTTCTATTCTATATTATACCCCTTCCCATTGTCATCTATTTTTATATCCATCCTCACATTGGTTAATTATGTAATATTGCAGTTGTTTAATACAAATTCAACATTTTAATATAAATCAATTAGTTATATAACTATCTTTTTTGTATATTAATCAATATGAACATGAATATTCCAATTATTTCCATGCAATCCAATTTCTTACAAATCAATTACCGGTAATTATATTTACCAATAATAATAAACCAAATAATTTCCCCCATATATTCTTCCAAACCACAACTTAACCATTTCTGCTTTCAACACAATATACAATTAATAGTATCTCAATTATTACAATTCCCTAGTTAAATAGAGCTTTTTTCTTTTGTGTTTTAAAATCTTGAACTCTCCTCTTTTGCCATTTGCCATAAATTTCCCATTGTTTGCACCTACCTTTTTTGATGAGGAAAAGGAAAAGAAATCTGCCTTTCCAACGTTGCAAGCAAACAGCAAAGCCAATAACCTGCTTTAGTTTCAGTTTCGTTTTCAGCTTGAATTGCACAAGGAGAAAAAAAAAGTGCTCAAGCAGGACTCTTTGCAGCTAGAAAAAGACCCCTGCCCAAAACAGCTGAGAGCAAATCAGCTGAGAGTCAGGAGGCTGTTCAAATCAACTTATGGTAATTAACCTATACTGAAGCTGAAAGGGGCTGTTTTTTCTATTTTTGCAGACACGGGTCTACTCATTTGTTTTCTTTTAAAAAGGCATTTTTTTCGTGACTCGAATATAAGCCGAGGGGGGCTTTTTCAGCCTGAAAAACATTCTGAAAAACTCGGCTTATATTCGAGTATATACGGTAATTAATGGTTCTAGATTGCATATAAAATCATTGATAATTAACTGCTTAGAATAGAAGTGTGATTTACTAATCTTATTATCCAATATATAAATATTATATTGAATAGGGAAAAGAATAGAGTAATGAATTGTTGAACTATCGTATTTTCCCCCCTACTCCTTAACTGACTTACCTAACCTGTATATAACGATATTTTTAAGGGAAATTATTAGAAATCTACAAATTAGCCACTATAGAACAAAAAAGTAAGAAAATAGACAAGACTTTTCACATACTGACTCCTTCACGCAATCAACATAGTGTATGAGAATTTGGGAAATAGTACAGCAAAAATTAAAGATGACAACAACAGCCCCATCAACAATAACCAAGACAGGGAAAAATTAATATTAAATCAGACAACCACAATTTCCTCACCAGCACAACAAAAAACAATTGACACAATGCTATCCTCAGATAAAGAAAAAGCTTCCACTACATTTAATATACAAAACATCCAGTCAGTCTTAGCCATGATCCAGGAGGGGATGAATAAGACGCAAGAATCGATAGCAAACAATCATGAGGAAACGAGAAGGAACTACGAAGAATTGAAATTAGAAGTAGGAGAAATAAATGACAACATAAAAAAAATGGACGACAAGATTGAAAAAATCCAAAAAAACATTGTAAAAAATGAACAACGAATTCAGAATATAGAAGTAAAAATGGACCAAACAGAGAAAAAGATTGATAATATGGAACTAAATGAAACAGCATTAAATAGAGAATTGGAAGATTTGATTACCTATTTAGAAATGGAGAAAGCATCTTTCTTCCTACGGTTCCAAAACATCGCAGAAACCAGAGAAGAAGACTTGAGAGATCTGTTGACTGGAATATTAGCAGAAGCCATTCAGAAGGGGAAAGATGAAATTAGTAGGGAAATTGACAAAATATGCAGAGTCCATACGAACTACGCCTGCAGGAACAAATTACCCAAGAAGATCCATATTAGATTCACCCGTAAAACAGTGAAGGAAGAGATTTACAAAGTAATGAGAGAAGAAGCAATTAGTTACAAGGGGAAGGAAATAATAACCCTAAAACAGATTCCGAGACGAATAAGAGAACAAAGAAAGAATTAGAGCTTCCTAACAACACAATTGAACAAACACAAAATAATGTTTCGTTGGCTGGTGCCAGAAGAAATCTTAGTATCCTGAGAAGATAAGAAATATAAAATTGATACTCTAGAGAAAGCACAAGATTTCTTTGATCATCATTTCATATTAGAAGAAGAGCAGGAAATTAGACAGGACCCAGAAAACAAAAACCAAGAACATCCTACAGAGGAAGTGGAAAGAGAACAAGAAGAAAAGAAATGAACTGAAAGGGAAAAGATGGAGCAAGAAGGAGCCAGGGGGAAAACACAAATGATAACAAGGAACACAAAAAGACTTAGGATAACAAACAGATAAGTAAGGAAAATGGGACAAGAAATAAAGTTGATTTCAATCAACATAGACTAAATTTACCAACTAAAAGAACACACACATTAAAAAAATTAAAAAAATTAAATATGGATATCATAAATCTACAAGAAGTGCATATCAAAAGGCAACACCAACAGTTATTAGAAAATAGAAGATTAGGAACACTACTCACTTCATTAACAAAAAAAAAAGAAGTGTTGCAGTATATATCAAAAATCATATACAAGCAAAACAAATCTATACAGACAGAGAAGGCAGGATATTGATGATGGATATTAAGATGGAAACCAAAAACATATTACTAATATCAATTTACGCACTGAACGGAAACCAACAAGAATATTTTTTAAAAATACATAATGTAATTAAAGAATTGGACTATGAACACATATGTATGGTAAGAGACTACAATGTGATTGTAGACATAGAAAATGATTTATCAAAGTACCAAAAAGAATTATTTTTATTTTTATTTGATTTATATGCCGCCCTTCTCCGGAGACTCAGGGCGGCTTACAGTGCGTTAAGCAATAGCCTTCATACTTTTGTATATTTATACAAAGTCAGCTTATTGCCCCCACAATCTAGGTCCTCATTTTACCCACCTTAGAAAGGATGGAAGGCTGAGTCAACCTTGAGCCTGGTGGGATTCGAACTTGCAGTAATTGCAAGCAGCAGATGTTAATAGATGTTAATAACAGGGTGCTTTAAACCACTGTACTACAGGCTTTTCCTGAATAAATTCAGGAAAAAGACACTCCCAGATACCTTTAAAGATATGGCCCGAGAACTACAGCTACAGGACGTATGGAAAGAACGGAACAAAACCAAGAAACAATACACATTCTACTCAAACCCGCAGAAATCCTGGTCTAGGATTGATATGGCCTGGATAACAACAGAGTTAAGGAAAGACATAAAAGAAATTGAAATTACACCGAATGTTTGGGCAGATCATAACCCAATAATAGTAGTTTGGAAAGGCCAACAAAAACAAAAAAGATGGATGATGGACAGAGAGATTATCAAAGACAAGGAATACATAGAAATGATTAAGAAAGAGATGGATATATTTTTTCAAATAAATAAAAGAGAACAAACATCATTGCAAATTCTATGGGACACTACCAAAGCCTACATAAGAGGATTAACAATTTCATATAAAGCGAAGAAAAACAGAGACAAACAGCAAAAGAAAGATAATTTACTGACAGAACTTGGAAAATATGAAGAGGAATTACAGAAAGATCTACACAGAAAAATGATCAAAGAAAAAATAAACCTTACTAAACATAAAATAAATTTAATAACAACAACAGAAATAGCGAGGAAAATCAAAATGGCTAAACAAAACCAATTTGAATATGCAAACAAAACAGGATGTTGGCTGGCCTATAAATTAAAAAAGGAAAAGGAAAAAAGAACAATATATCAACGACAAGATGAACAAGGACAAATACAACACAGGAATGAGGGGGAAAAAAAGAATTGCAAAGAACTTTTACCAGAACCTATACGCACTTGAAGAAATCCAAGCAGAAGAAATGAAAGATTATTTAAGTAAAACCAATATCCAAGAAATAAACGAAACTGAAAGAGAATCACTGAATAGACCAATCTCGATGTTTGAATTAGCAGAGGCAAGAAAGCAACAGAACAACAACAAGACTCCAGGCCTGGATGGTATACCATTGGAATTTTATAAAATTGAACACCACTCAATAGACAATATCTTATTACAGGTCTTCAATGAAGCACTCTCAGAAGCCAAAATCCCACAATCATGGGCAGAGACAATTATTATATTAATATCAAAAGAAGATTCGGACCTCACTCAAATAAAAAATTACAGACCTATATCACTTCTGAATGTGGACTATAAACTACTTACCTCAATTATCTCACAGAGAATGAAAAATATTATTGCTGATTATTTTCATCCAGATCAAAATGGATTTATTCCCAAAAGACAAATTAAAAACAACACAAGAACGATAATCAATATCCTTGAATATTATAAGCAGAAACTGGACGAACAAATGGCATTACTTTTCCTTGATGCTCAAAAGGCGTTCAACAATCTTAATTGGACTTTCTTAACATTACAATTAGAAAAAATGAGAGCAGGAGACAAATTTTTAAATATGATCAAAACAATATACTCCAACCAAACGGCGAGAATATGGATAAATGGTGAAATAGTGGATCAATTTCAAATATCTAAAGGGGTGAGACAAGGTTGTCTCCTATCCCCTCTACTATTCATACTAGCATTAGAAGTATTATTGACTGAAATTAGAAAAGACAAAGAAATAAAAGGATTAAAAATAAAAAATCAGGAATATAAATTACAGGCGTTCGCCGATGACGTGGTATTTATCCTAGAACAACCAAAGCAATCGGGAATGAAATTATTAAAGACAATTGAACAATATGGAAAAGTAGCAGGATTGAAAATTAATAAACAAAAAAACAAAATTACTAACAAAAAAATTGACGAAAACTCAGGAGAAAGAATTGGAAGACATATTAGAAATACAGACAACAACAAAAATAAAATACCTAGGAATTTGGCTCACCAACAAAGTATCAACACTCAAAGAAGACAACTATAATAACATAATAATAACATAATAAGAATAACATGCCTGATAACATTAAAAAACAAATGTACGTTAGCAATAGAGGGATTCGACCTGTTGAAAGGATGGCATGCATTCTTATGGGAGGAGAAATTCAGACAACATGAACATTTCAGAAGACACTTTATCAGAGAAACACTTGCAAAAACTTGGACAGAAATAAGGAGAAACCACTACGACAAAGTCCCGAGGTGGATCTCAACCATGGAGGCCCAAATTTATCCAAACGTAGATAAGATGAGGACATACAATGAATTGTTGAATAATGAAGAAGAACTGAAGACAAGAGAGGAGCTGAAAGAACAGGGTAGAGACATTGATTGATGGCCGTATTTACAAATAAAATCAAGATACAAAATGGATATGAAAAAATTTGGAATCCAAAAAGAACAGAATGAATTGGACAAAATTCTATTGGGATCAGACGACAAATTAATAACCAAAATTTATAATTATTTACTAAAATACAAATTAGAGGAAGAAGAGAAATAAAAGAGAATATGATTATGTGGGCAAAAAATTTCGGATATAATATTGAAATCGATAAATGGGAAAAAATATGGAAAGTAAATAGCAAACTGACAATGTCTGCACCCTACAAGGAAAATACATACAAAATGTTCTACAGGTGGCACCTCCCCCCCCCCCCCACGTTTGGCAAAGATGTTCCCTAACACCACACAGGACTGTTGGAAATGTAGATCACAGAGAGGGACTTTCTACCACATGTGATGGTCGTGCCAAAAGGCGAAAAAAAATTGGAAAATGATTCAAAAACAGTTGGAAGAAATTACCACCCAGAGAGTGCCATTAAGACCAGAAACATACTTATTAGGAATACTAACGAACCCCTATGAAAAGGAGATACAATATTTGATAATCCATATTCTGACAGCTGCAAGAATCATGTTCGCACAAATGTGCAAACTAGAAGAGACGCCACCAGAGGACAAAATAATACAAAAAGTAATGGAAGGTGCGGAGATGGACAGGCTTACCAAAGAAATGCAGGATAAAGAAGACACAGAGTACTATCTAGTCTGGCAATGATGGTACGATTGGCTAGAGAAAAGGAAAACGAAGTAACGAGGAGCCTGAGTGGCGTAGCAGGCTAATGCCTCCTATTAAAGCAGCATTTAACATCCAGCTGCCTGCAATTACTGCGAGTTCTAATCTCACCAGGCTCAAGGTTGACTCAGCCTTCCATCCTTTCTAAGGTGGGTAAAATGAGGACCCGGTTTGTGAGGGCAATAAACTGACTATACAAAAGTATATATACAAAATATATATATTTTGTATATATACTTTTATATATCTATAAAATATACAAAATATACAAAAGTATGAAGGCTATTGCTTAATGCATTGTAAGCCGTCCTGAGTCTCCGGAGAAGGGCAGCATATATATATATATATATATATATATATATATATATATATATATATATATATATAAATGATCAAATAGGACAGGAAGGGAATACCAACAAAAGGAAACCAAAATTAAGAAATAATCTTAAAATATTGTTATATAATGAAGGATATAGAGAGAGAAATATAAAATACCAAAAAAACTCTCTTTTTTCTTAAAGTTCAAGTTGTAAGACTTGATATTAATGTATAGTTGTTTACGTTGTGTATTGTATATATGTGTGTCTTTGCTTGTTTATCTCTAATAATTTTTTTTAAAAAAAGAACATAAAGTCTTTCAATTTACAAGCCTTATTTGAAACTTCATTTTAAAAGTTTGATAAAATAAAAATAGTTTTAAATCAACTTAAAGGCGATACCAATTGAATCGGATGGATTGGATGGATGGACTGGAACTGAATTTGCTGCTGGCATCCCTGAAGGAGGAGTCTGGTTTGAAGGCAGGCTGCTTGGAGATGGCTGGAGAGGCCATGGACCCTGAAGACTCAAAGTGGGCAGAACGGATGACTGAAGAAATGGATTCTTTGAAGAAGATTGAGGGAGATTGAGGGAATGGACTTGTCATATTTAACTGGAAAACAAGTCTTAAGAGTCCTTGAGTTTCAATTTACAGGAGGTCCTGTGACTTTGGGGAATGGAAAGCAGTTGTTGGGAAAGATCCTAATTAAAGTTTTAAGGAAATGAATTATTATTAAGAATCAAACAAAGATATTGAATCATGAATAGATTCTGGATGGATCAGAGATGATGATTGTGGTGGTCTGTGGTTCATAAGAAGCTCCTGTAAATTTTCTGTGAGTTAAATACAATAGCAGATAACAGGCCATTTGGAGGTTCGAAATTTAACTTTATTGTTGGATTGCCTGTTAACTATGTTTTTTATATACAGCAGATAAATGACATGTCAAGTATTTGCAAATAGATGTGTAGTTTATAATTGGGAGCCTTTTGCAAGGAGGAGAAACTATTATTGTATTCAACTTGGGGGACAAGTTTTTGTCTGTTTTTAATGCACAATTAAAAAAAATTGTCTAGTTTTGTTTTGTTTTTGTAATAGTTTTATTTTCCAAAACTTGTATTTTACCTTTTTGAATAAAATAAAATTTAATAAGAGGAATATCAAGTTTCCAGAAACAATATTTATCAAAAACAACACTAGCACACAGAGAAGGGTACATGAGTAAAAAGCAGTAGAAAAATATCTGATTTTTAGCAACTAGGACTTGACTAACAATAGAGTCTCATATAAGAACATGAATGAGGGACTCGAAGAAAGATGAGGGATACCAAACTTTTATGCATGTTTGTGAAAATGATCTCAAAATCATAGTTAACTGGAAACAGACTATGAGTCAGCAGGTTGATGTTCATGGAAAGAAGGCAAATGCAGCCATAAGAATCTCAGGAACTGAACGTTCTGGTTTGGGGAGATCCTAACTCAAGGACCAGGTCCCCTTGCAGGCACCACGCTTGGAGGAGAATTTGCACAAAATCTACGTGTACACTTCAGGGAAGGAGAAATTGATGGATCCATATCAGCACCTGCCATGGCTGCAGCCTTGGAGACCCCAAACTCTTTTCTCCCTCCTTCCTTCTCCTCCTCGATATGGAGAAATAAGCGGCATTCAAGGCCTGGGCCAGAGCCTTCATGAGACTGTAATATTCATGGTCATTTGGGATCCGGATCCTGTCCCTTTTCTTCTGGGTCTCCAGTGGGGCTTTCTGGGTGCATCTTTTGCGGCCTTTGACAGAAAAGTCGCTCATTGAAAGAGAACAATGGAAATAATGATTTCGAAACTTTCTTTCCACAAAGAAATAGGGTTCAAAGGCATCATCCACTGGCCTTTCTCTTTCCAGAGAAGCAAAGTTCAAAATGCTATGGATGTATTTGAGAAGTCTGCGCTTGCTTAGTGCATACCCTACAGAATTTGTGAGGATCCAGATTTTCCCTTCAATGGGTCCTGGCAGACGCATAAATGTTAAATGGAAAGGAATAATTCTCACCCAAATGGAATCATGTTGTATGAAGTGAACAAAAATGTTGACTTTTCTCCACTTAGAGAGGGCCGCCCTGAGGGCTGTTGTGTATCCAGTTGTTGAGAACAGTTGTGATATAATCACACAAATTCCACTCCTGACAAGCATAGGAGGAAAAATCCTCATGAAATTCTCTCCCTCCTCTGTGTCTGAAGCAAAGAGGCCAATCAGGGTCCATCTGAAATAGAGAAGCAGTTGGACAATTGCTGGGTACTGGAATCCTTCTTTGGGATTCATCCGGTGGAAAAAGGGGAATTGCCTTTTATCACTCAGAGCCTCTGAAACAATTTTATGACTGATCTGAAAAAGCAATGAAGAATGCTGTTATATTTAGGGTCAGATCAAGTCCAAAATATTAGATTTTAATAAATCCAACAAGGTTCTCCTGAATGTATTAAAATAGTTTGTTAATCAGACATTCAGAATAGTTGCTAGATTGTATCATAATAATGGAAAATAATAAGCAAATTAAAAAACAATAAAAATGTAAATCATATTACTGTATCGCCCCTACAATTCATCACAATTAGATTAACACGTGCAAATGCCAAATGGAGTATTCTATTCCAATAAAGGACCTATTATAATTTTTGAGGATTGCTGCATTTTTTTTTGCTTCTATATCCCAGATTCTTTCTGGAGGAAATTTTTTAACTTCTTTCTCCAGTTATACAAGAAACAGGCAGACCTCAAAGCCTAATAAGATTTGTCAGTTGCATAATCCAAGTTTGGTCTTTAATTGAAGTTTTGTCTGTTCCAACAGTCACAATTTTCAGGGTCTGTCAGTTTCCATAGATTACATTTTATGCCAATAATGCCCATATTTTTTTATTTTAGACAAAGTAGAAATTGTGTAAATTCCCAAATCAGCTCTGAGGGCGGCAGCTGGAGCCCTTTTGTCCACCCCAAGATCCTCCTCAGAGGCGGAGATTGGGTTGGTTCTGCTCATTAAATATGAGTCAAGAGAGTGCAGCGGCAACCAAAAAAGCCAATGAGATCCTAAATTGCATTAACAGAGGGATACAATCAAGATCAAGAGAGGTACTAATACCACCCTATAAAGCCTTAGTAAGACCACAACTAGAATCCTGCATCCAGTTTTGGTCACCACACTATAAAAAAGATGTTGAGACTAGAAAAAGTGCACAGAAGAGCAAGTAGGATGATAAGGGAACTCGAGGATAAAACATGATGAACAGCTGCAGGAACTGGGCATGGCTGGTATACTGAAGAGAAGGACCAGGGGAGACATGATAGCAGTCTTCCAATATTTGAGGGGCTGCCACAGAGAGGAGGGGGTCAAGCTATTTTCCAAAGCACCCAAAGGCCAGACAAAGGCCAGACAAGGAATCATGGATGGAAACTGAACAAGGAGAGATTCAACCTGGAAATAAAGTTGCCTTCAGAAGTTGTGGGAGCTTCATCACTGGAAGCTTTCAAGAAGAGACTGGACCATCATCTGTCAGAAATGGTGTAGGGTCTGCTTGGACTAGATGACCTACAAGGTCTCTTCCAACTCTGTTAATCTGTATCTATCTATACTATTCCAGACAAGTGGCTGTCCAGTCTCTTCTTAAAAGCCTCCAGTGATGGACCACCCACAATTTCTGAAGGATAGATGTTCTATTCCTCACCATTAGGAAATTTCTCCTTAGTTCTAGGTTGTTTCTCTCCTTGATTAGTTTCCATCCATTGTTTCTTGTCCTGCCTTCTAGTACTTTGGGAAATAGGTGGACCTCCTCTTCTCTGTGGCAGCCCCCCAAATATTGGTACATTGCTATGATGTCACCCCTCGTCCTTTTCACTAGACTAGATATACTGAATTCCTGCAACTGTTCTTAATATGTTTTAGTCTCCAGGCCCTTAATCATCTTTTCTGCACTCTTTCCAGAGTCTCTACATCTTTTTTATGATATGTAGACTAAAACTGGATGCACTATTCCAAGTGTCGTCTTGCCAAGACATTATAAAGCGGTACCAATACTTAATATGATGTTGATTTTATCCCTCTGTTAATGCAACCTAGGACTGAATTAGCTTTTTTAGCTGCTGCTGGCTCATATGTAAGTGATTGTCCACTCAGACTCCAAGATCCCTCTCACAGTTACACTTATTGAGCAAGGTTTTACCTCATCTATAAATGTACATTTGGTTTTTCTAGCCTAAGTATAAAACCTTACTTTTCTCTACAATGAATTTCAATTTGTTAGATAGGCCCAGGGTTCAAGTCTACCTAGATCCATCTGTATCTTCAGCCTATCTTCTGGGGTGTTGGCTATTCCTGCCACTTCAGTGTTGTCTTCAAATTCGATGATTTTCCCATTTCTCCCCTCATCCAAATCATTCATGAAGATGTTGAAGAGTACTGGGCCTAAAATGGAGCCTTGGGGTCCCCCACTGCTTGTTTCCCTCCATGTAGACGTAGTTCCATTGAGGACCACAGGCTGAGTCCATCTGGGGGTGATGCTGTCTCTCCCACATATTTTCAGCTTCCCGAGAAATAGGTTGTGGTTTCTTTGTCAAAGTCTTTCTGAATTCCTCCTATTATATATTACATGCACTGCATTTCATTGGTCCACTAATTTAGTCAGTTTTGTCAAAAATTGGAATAACATTTATTTATGATCTGTTTTTTGATTCCTGCATTAGTCCTATTAAATCATTCATATCTATTCTGAATAAGAAGGGTTCAAATACACACCCCTTCCCTTCCCCCTTGGTAAGCATAGAACCTTCTTCTCATGGCTCCATTGAGCCCAAACCTCCCTCTCAAACAAGGGCTTGGATCAGGGCCAACAGTCTGAGCTCCATTTTGAGGGCCATCCATTTTCTCCATCATATTTCTCTGTTTATTGAGTCAAATGCTGCACTAACATCCAGAAAGCCTGCAAATCTTGTTTTACTTCACTTATATTGATTAACTATTTCAAGACAAACTTGTTGCCAATATTGGATTATTAATTTATGCATTATTTCTTACAAAATCTATATAACATTTAACTCTACCTAAAGCCTTCTGCACAGAATGAATTTTTCTCAAGTTTAACTGAGAGGATCATGGCATAAATTTTAGCCACAATATCTGCTAGTCTGTTTGGCCTATAATTGCTAGAGTAATTTTTATTCCACTTTTTAGATAGAAAAAAATGCTACTATTGCCCACGTCAATCTGACCGTATAGGGCAGGCCTTATTTATCTGTGAAAATGAAGATGCCAGTAGCGGCGCCAGCAACCAGGGATATTTTTTAATCAGTTAAATAGTTGTTAGACTGTCTTCCCCAGGGAATGTATTGCGTGTATTTCAGGCCTTTTATGATTAATCTCAACATGAACATAATGGGGTAAAATATTGAGAAAAGCAGCTCTTGAATTCCATGGAGAAGACATGATTGCATCTATTGCTCACCCACCACCACCCACTCCTCACTTTACCAGATGGAGAAAAACACACACAAACCTGAGGGATTTTGTAGGTGCCTCCTAATGTTGACATCTGGATGGAGATATCCCTGTCAGCTGCATCAAGAAGAGCCAGAAGGTTCTCCTTCTTTCCACAGCCGTAGTTGGGGACATTGGCTTCTCCAGTGGAGAGCATGTCCAGCAAGGCATCTGAAGTGTGGAAAGTGCTAAAATAGTTGTTATGGATGTTGTAGCCCAGTGTGAGATTGTGCAAGAGATGGGAATTCTTGTTGGCCAGTTGAATGTTCACAATGAATAGTAAGGAATAAAAAAATTCGTAAGAAGTCCTATTGAAAAAAAGTTATTATAATCAACAGCCACAACAAATACTTTTGTTACATATTATATAATCCTCCACAAGCCTACTGAGTTTTAAACCAACATTGATCCAAAAGCAATGATTAGTTACACAAATATGGAAATGGACTGAGGTACAGCAACTACAACTGATTCCATCACTACTTTAAATAAAATTCATTATTCTAGTGACAAATTAAGGATTGAACTGAGGGAGGAAAATAATCTGCAGCCCTTTCTGCTTTTTTTCAGACTCCTTTCTGAGTCTCTTTCATAAAATCAGACCAAAGAGAGAAACCATGGAAATCAAAATCATTCAGGAAATTAATCATATTCCCCAATATAGGAAGAAATGGGAAAAAACTGAAAAGGAGGAGGGTGTTAGAATGGAGGGACTGCAACTCCATCACCCAGAATGACTTACGGATCAGGGAAAACAAACTGAAGAGTAGGAGCCACGTTGAAAAGCAACTTTGTATGCAATATTTCATTTCCAGTGAGGACTAAACCAATGAGATGGTCTCCTGGCCTATAAAAGCTCCGTGGTTGTTTTCCATCCTGGTGCTCCAAACTCAGCGGGCATTTCATTCTCAGCTTCCCAGAGACTGGATGGGACAAAAGCAGCATCAGAGGCAGAAGCAGGAGGTCCATCATTCATGGCGTGAATCAATGAATCCCTTTCCTGTTTCGAAAGAAGATTTAGAAGAATCAAAAAACTCTCACAAGGTGGAACATCCAGTTGCTTTTTCTCAACACTGAGAAACATTCAGCTTCACCTGGAAAAGAGAGAGACATACATTCAAGAGCACAAACTCTGCCTGTCCCAAAGCTCCATATTTCTCTGCCCAAAGTCTCCCCTGGAGGATTCGGCCAAACAGCAGAGCTGAAAGTTTTACCATAATTCTCCCTCTCAGGACGGATCCCTGGATAATTCAGTCTGTCTTGCAGTCAGAGATTGTTAGGAAATTCTCTGGAGGGAAATGAAAGGGAAATAATCCCCATGTGATTCAAAATAACAGGGGCAGGGATGGAATTAAACTCATTATCTAGAATTGAGAGGTTTGGGATCTCTATGCTTGAAACTGACCCCAGAGGGAATACATGGAACTTGTGGCAGAAAATAAAAAGAAACATGACATTTCTTGGTATTGTGGTTAAAGAGAAAAATCCCAGGGGCCAGTTAATGCCAGAGCATGTCACAGATCTGAAATAGCTCCCTGCTGAGTCAAAGCCAAAATTTACTTTATTTTGAAAGTTAATGCTCAAGGGCACCACCACAAAACGGCTGATGCAATAGTGCAGCCAATTTCTAAGAACAAAATCAACTTTAGTGAAAAACTAGTTACCAGAAGTTTGCAGAATTAAAAAAAAATCACATCCACATACAAACACAGAAAGAGAGACTAGAAAAAATCAAGTGAAAAGAGATGGAGAAATCAAGGCTGCCTCTCACCCCATGTGGGGAGGGGAGGGAGGGAAGGGGAGCTCAGGACCCTCATGTTGCAGATGGAAAGCTGATCTTCAAAATCCAACTTCAATCTTCTGAGTCCTGGAAATGAGGGAGACCATATCCCATGTTGCTCAGCCACCTCTTTCCACGCATGGGGCATTCAGGGGGGAAAGCAAAGCCCAGACCCACGGAGAAAGCCCAGGATGGCCAGGGAGGAGGAGGGGATCTGGGACATTCCTGGGAAGAGACTAACCTAGTTTAGGGGTCCCAGGGTTGAATGTTGGGGGGACAATGCAGCCCCCGGGGTTTCTCCAGCCTCACTTGGGCTCTGTGACTTTCCAGGAGAGGCTCCTGTGGGGGAGAAGCCATGCAGGGCTGGGTCTCCCAAGGGGGGTCCGGGGTTGCCCTGGAGGAAAAGACAGCCAGCCTCACCCTGGAGGGGACCATCCGTGACTCTGAGGAAGATGGGGTCCCCAGAGGCCCCTCCAGAGCCCCCAGCTGAGGCGACCCTCTTCATTGCAGCCTTTTCTGGGGAAGGGGCTTAAGCCCCCCTCCCTCTCCAATTCTGGGAGATTTTGCCTCTTTCTCATCCCCCCCCCCAAAGCTTTGAATTTTGCTCTTTATTTGACACACACCCCCCCCTTGGCTTGGCTTCTTCAGCGTCTTCTCCATCTGTAATACTTTCCTCTCCTTCCAACTTAGGAAAATAAAGACTCTTAAAACATGACAGTTCAAAAGGATCCTTTTATTAAGCAGAAGTGATAGCAACCCAGTTAAAGAAAGAGCTGAATATTCTTAGGCAAGACAAGTAGGATTAAAGCAGTAGAGGCCCCTCCCTTTAAGTCAGAATGTAGATTTTAGCCCATACACAAGTGTGAAGATGTTTTCTTTACTAGTTTCCCTGAGAACCCGAACACACATGCATTCACACCATTATCCTTTAAAGTGAAACAACCCACATGGCTATCATCAACATTCCTCCACGTTAAGAGGATCTCAGGGCTCTTTGGCACCAGGATATGGGTTGTAAAATATCTGTTGACATAGGCAATGCTAGTAAATCGAATCCAAGTCTCCCCCTTCTTGCAATTGATTGGCAGTATCACTCTTAGGGATCTGACAGGTGGTTTAAATTGATTGGTTCACACTACAGGTGGTAAATTCAAGTGGTCTCAGTGGCTGAGCTGTCAGATAGCTCCCTTTAAAAGAGGGAGCTCACTCACTTCTTGTACCAGTCTACCAAATAAACAAGCTGTTGTCTTAGCTGAGAGTCCTGCCTCTTCACTCGACCCACACTTAATACTTTCCACACTCCGTACATGGATTTGGTTTCCTCCTGAGGGGATCCTTTGATGGGAAGGGAGGGATCTCCTCTTCCTGAGACTCTTTCCACCCTTCAAGGGTTGAAATGGCTTCTCCTCTTGGCTCTCTGGCTGCTTTTCCTCCGGCCTTTTGAGGTCCTCATTGAGATGGAGGGGACTCTCCTCCCAGGTTACGTCCAGTTCCTTGCAAGGTTTGGCTCATCCACTCCTAGACACAAATAAAGAAACTCCCATTAAAA
>WNWU01013501.1:0-27975 GCA_012654045.1 Ptyas mucosa
TTAGGCATCTTACCTGCTGCAACAATGAAAATGAGAAAATGTTCTGCTCCCATCTCAGTGGGGTGGGCTAGGATTCAGAATTGGACTTCTTCCTTGGCACCAGCAATCTAAAAGGATTCCTGGACCCTGGGAAGTTTATAAAGAGACCCTCCTCCCTCTTACCTCCCTTTCTGTCTCCCCTCCTCCCTGTCGTGTATCTCTGAGTCTGCAGGGGAGGAAAAGGAAAGAGGAAATTAATCTGGGAGGGGGGAAAAGATAGAGGAAAGGAAGGTCTATACGTTGTGTGTCTATAGGTGGGTGGGTCTCTCCATGGGTGTATTAGTGTCATGGGTGTGTGCCTGTTGAATACTCCCTGTGCTGTTACAGATAGTGAGTCGTGGTGAGTTAGTTACCTTAAGGATTAAGAGCTGTCTCCTTAGGAGATTGCATTATGGGAGATGTAGTGAGAAATTGCATTATGGGAAATGTAGTCCATGACATGTGACCATATCTGTGTGTCTGATTGGCCACTGAGGCTTCTGCCGGGGCTTTAGAACAAAGACCTGGCCATATGTTGAATTACCTCAGAAGAGAGAACATGCTTTCTGAACAGGGGGACATGTTGCTTTATAAGTTCGCCTCGTCAGTAAAAGGAGAAAGCCTTATTTTAACACAAAGCAATCCGAGCCACCTAGGCTGTTTGGAGATCGAATTTGCATGATACAAGTTGCTTCCCAGCCTGGCCACTCAATGTGCATTTGAAGAGAAACAATCCAGCCACAGTGCATGCTGTTGTTTTGAATCTTGCTTGAATAAAATACTGGAAAGCTACATCCCCTTTACAGAGCAAGCAATTAAAGTCCAAAGGAACCCAAGTCGGGGAAAGCCTCTTAGGGTCTCCAAAGCGGACAGTTGCCTTGCAGCTCTATACAAAGGAACACGCTGAAACCAGTTTAACCCAAGCATTAGTTAGGTAACAGCACCCTAGTGGCCAAATGTGTACTGCATCAATCACACCCAGTGGCCAAAAGGTGAACTGCAACCACGTCTCCTAGAGTTTGCAACGCATCCCAGTGGTCAGCAGGCGAACTGCAACCGCGTTTCCTAGAGTTTGCAACGCATCCCAGTGGTCAACAGGGGAACTGCAACAATGTCTCCTAGAGTTTGCAGCGCACCCCAGTGGTCAGTAGGCTAACTGCAACCACGTCACCTAGAGTTGGAATGCACCCCAGTGGTCAAAAGGCAAGTTGCAGTGACATTTCCTAGAGTTTGCAGAAAATTCCCTGAGTTTTCCCAGTTATGGCTGAGACCTCCAATGTCTCAGCAGAGTTGAACCTCCCGGCTAATCTTGACACGCCTGAAGCATTGGATACTGTAGAGTCTTGTCCAATCATGGCAGAAACATATGATTCATCAGGCCCTTCCCTCACCCAACCTCGACACAATCCCAGAAGTGAATGTCCAAAATTCAAAAGAGGCTGAAGCATATCAGAGAACCTATGATCTCAGGCAGCAGAGGAAGCTCACTGATGTTATGCTGTCAAGCTTGAGGAGAGATTGGGACAAGCATTATCGTCGCAACAAAAGGTATTGGGAGAAGTTGCAACAGATCTGCAACAGGCCCGTAGATGAGCTTTCACAGAGCTGCATTCGCACGTTGGTGAACAAAATGGATGAACTTTATAAACAATGGAAGAATTCTGAAAGCCATCTTGTCAACATCCAGCAGCAGCTAGAAAACCCAGAACTTGTGGGGGACATGCAACGCTTAGAGATGTTGAGTGCAGAACGTGGGAAAATATTTCAAGGTTGTAGGGACTCCTTCCACATGGTGCTCCAGGCAAAAAGCGCATCAAGGGAGAAAGCCTCTTCACCTCAATGCTCACATGCATCTGCCGCTCATTCTTCCAAGAAAGCTGTGAGCAAAAAGGCCGAATCCAAAGCAACCCATCACTCACACACGTCATCTTATCGGTCACAAGTGGTTCCCCCTTACAAGTCATCCCGGTCTCGGCCGGGTAGCAGCGTCTCACAACAATCTTTTGCCTCAGGCTCCTTCCATCCTTCCAAAGCATCTTCCCATCACAGCTAGTCATCCAGAGCCTCCACAGCAAGGAGTTTTGCTGCCTGGGCCGCAAAGGCACAAGCCGAAGCTGCAGCAGCCAAAGCAACCTTGAGCGTGGCAAAAGAAGAGCAATTACTGAAGGAAGAAATGGCCAAGGTTCAGGCCAGACAACAGGAAGAAATGGCCAAAGTTCAGGCCAGACTAGACTATTTGAAGTATGAAAAAGAGACACTGGGAAAAGTAACACTGGCTGAAGCTTTAGAGGCAGCAACTGAACACACTCCACTCAACTTCAATCCTGGACAGTTAGAGGAGGAGGACTCGAATGAGTGTGTCAAAGCCTATCTTGAGGGCCAGAACTCCCCGAAGCAGGGACAAGGAGGAGAACCTCACTCACCAGCTTTACAAACTACTCAGACAGCAGACATCATAGGATCTAGATCACGAGACCCCTCCTTTGAAAGTGCACAACCTACCCCAACAAACGAAGACATACAGGGCAACCAGAGTACTCCTTCAGCAGCAGTGAAGGCATCTCAGGAGGCAAGCACACAAACAACCGTGATACACCACCTCAGAGTGGAGGCCAAACAGTTCCTGCCAAACCTGCCAGGCACTCCGAGTGCAGACATCCAACCCAATGGAGGTACTCCACTTGCCTGCCAGGAAAAAGACCTATCGTCACCTGTGGCATGGGAAGACGAAATTGTCCGTAGATACTCTATAGGGAACTACCAGCCGGCGTTGGCAGTTAATCCTGCCCTAGCCAATGTAGTAGGGTGCACCTTGCCACCACCCCCATCATATAACTCTCCTGAAGTCCAAAAGGATACTGCAACATCCTGGAGAAGGATGGACCTGGCATAGAGGAGTGCACAAATTCTCTGATAAGTCAGGCATAGATTACATGCTATGGAAGCTTCTTTTTGTAAATGCCATTAAGGCTGAACGATTGGAGCCAGCCGAGAAACTCGGTCTTATGATCACATGACTAGGCCCACAATCAATACAAACAGTAAAGGAGGTCTACACATCAAAATTGTATGAGCCAGTCGAAGCCCTCAAGTTATCATGAGAAACACTTGATGAGCGGTATGGGGCACCCACGATGACAGAATCCTCATTCCTAGAACAGATCGACAACTTCCCTGCCATGGACCTCAGTAACCCTCAAGAACTATGGCACTTCTCCTGTCTCCTTGTGAGATCAGCACAAATGGATCATATCTTGCTGGGACTTAGCTGTCTCGACCTGTATAAGACACAAAGGTCTATCATTAAAAAACTACCAATGAAACTGATTGATGCATAGATTGACCTAGCTGATAATTACAGGGCAAAGAACCTGGGCAGAGAACCACCCTTCGCCGCCCTGCAAGAATTTGTTGCCCACATGTCGAAAAAGTACAATGATCCACGAAATAAAGACTTTACAATAGAAAGGATCTATGCCAGCAGAAAAACCAACCAAAGCCTTGGTCGAATCAAGAGCCCAGTGCAGGCCGCAAGAGGAACAGCCTCTGTGTCAGTGCATAGCACAGAGGTCGTTCCCCTGTCAACGAGGAACTCCGATGTAAAGCCGTCTAAGAGTGCTCTACATTGACCTCAGAAAGCAAAGGAAGAACCCGTCTGTCCACTGCATAAGACTTCGCACACTCTGAATAAATGCAGAGAATTTCGAAAGAAGTCCTTGGACGAAAGAAAGGCATTGATCAGGGAGTACAAAGTCTGCTTCAAATGCTGTGAGTCTACGGACCACATGGCCAAAACTTGCACAGTTAAGGTGCTATGTCAGTGATGGCTAACCTTTTTGCCATCGCGTGCCAAAATCGGGGGGAGTGTGGGGGGTCGCAGGTGCATGTGCCCACATCCATAATTCAATGTGCCCCGCCCTCCCGCGCATGCGCACGTGACCCCCCCACAGTTCCCCCTGCTTTTGGCATGCAATGGCCCGGTGGGCCCGTTTCCCCCCCTCCCCAGGCTCCAGAGGCTTTCTAGGAGTCTGGGGAGGGCAACAACAGCCTTCCCCATCCCCCTGGAGGTTGGAAACAGCCAGTTTCCCAACTTCTGGTGGGACCGGAAGGCCTGAAAATCAGTTGGCTGATGCATGAGCTAGGGCAACTCGCGTGCCCACCAATATGGCTCCGCGTGCCACCTGTGGCACCCGTGCCATAGGTTCGCCATCACGGTGCTATGTTATCTATGCAAAAGTGACCAGCACCCAACTGCCCTGCATCTAGAGCGCGAGTCGACACCACAGCCAACTCCTACTCCACGGTCGACTTCCACCTCTCCTATGACTAATGAGTCTCAGAATGACAATGAAATGCACCCAGAAACAACAACAAGTATCAACTGCACTTCAGTATGTGGAGACTCACCGTCACCTTGTTCATGCTGCCCTATCTGCCTAGCTAAAGTCTATCCAGCTGGACACCCAGAAGAAGGAGTGAAAATGTATGTGGTAGTGGACGCGCAGAGCAACCAATCGTTAGCCAAATCAGCTTTCTTCGACCGCTTTGACATTCAATCCAAAGAAACACACTTCACAATGTTGACATGTATGGGGGTACAGCGCACGGCAGGGAGGAAAGCTACCGGATTCTGCATAGAATCAATAGATGGGAGTGCTAAATTCACATTGCCACCACTGCTAGAATGTGATGCTTTACCAGACAACCGCAGTCAAATCGCGACACCAGAGGTAGTAAGCAATATACCTCACCTGAGACACATGGCTCATCTCTTCCCTGCCCTAGACCCTGAAGCCGAAATCCTGCTCCTGTTGGGTGCAGATGCCCCCTGAAGCCTTCCCTCCCCAGGCAGTGGTCAAAGGCCCAGCCGGCTCTCCATGTGCCCTCAACACAGAACTTGGATGGGCCATCATAGGACCTGTTTGTATCAACCGGCTACGAGGACCCCCCCCCCGACTTCTAGCAAGTAGTTCTAGACCAATCACCAACCTGGAACTGCTGCGAAGAAGACCTTGAACACCGAACCTCAAGCTTTGCATGAATTGTGTCTACCTCACTGTTTGCATTGTTTGATGATATAATCTTGTTGACTCTAGTTACTTAGATAGTTACATTGCATTGTTTCTGCTATGCATTTGTTTATCTCAGTTAAGTAGTTAGTTAGTAGTGGAATTTTATAATTCCAGGTGGGGAGTGTGCTGTTACAGATAGTGAGTCATGAGTTAGTTACCTTAAGGATTAACAGCTGTCTCCTTAAGAGATTGCATTTTGAGAGATGTAGTGAGAAATTGCATTATGGGAAATGTAGTCCATGACATGTGACCATATCTGTGTGTCTGATTGGCCACTGAGGCTTCTGCCGGGGCTTTAGAACAAAGACCTGGCCATATGTTGAATTGCCTCAGAAGAGAGAACATGTTGGTGCATCTTATATATACGAATACAGCCATTTTGGGCCTCCCGAAGACCTGCTCCGCTCTTCCCATTTTTGCAAAAGTTACCTTAAGGATTAACAGCTGTCTCCTTAAGAGATTGCATTTTGAGAGATGTAGTGAGAAATTGCATTATGGGAAATGTAGTCCATGACATGTGACCATATCTGTGTGTCTGATTGGCCACTGAGGCTTCTGCCGGGGCTTTAGAACAAAGACCTGGCCATAGGTTGAATTGCCTCAGAAGAGAGAACATGTTGGTGCATCTTATATATACGAATACAGCCATTTTGGGCCTCCCGAAGCCCTGCCCCGCTCTTCCCATTTTTGCAAAAAATGGGCCCATTTTTCGCAAAAACGGAACGCGCAGAGCAGTGGTGAAATGTAAAATTTGTTACTACCGGTTCTGTGGGCGTGGCTTGGTGGGGAGGTAATGTGACTTGGTGGGCATGGCCAACTTTTTTTTTTTTTTTTTTTTTTACTTTTAAAAGCATTTTTTCTACAACCTCTTCGGCCGAAGTTATATGTGCCAATATGACATGCCTAATAAATCTATACTTTGAGGGATGTGCCTGCCTTGGAGTTTTGATTCCGTTGGGTGTATTACTTGGAACCCTGACACAATCTGTAGAAGCTCAGACCATTTGAGCATAGTTGGCTGGGATAAACGTATAGGGAATGCTTTGATGGTGAATCTATATACCAGTAAAAGTCCCGTGTCTGTTTGCAAACCTTTGTTTGGGTAAAACGGTGCATCGTAGGGCAACAATTTTTGAATTGATGTACCTCAAATGGGCTAATTTAAAGAATGCATTCAAAATCCGGGATCCGTGTAGGGTTGTAGCATTGAAATTTGGCAAGGTTGTGGCCGCTTCAGTGTTGCTATGCTGCCGTGCCACCACTCTGCCCCACTTAGTCGTGATCACCTGATTGTCATTTTTCAATGCGTTCTTGCAGCTTCCCCCAAGGAAAGTTAATGGGAAAGCCAGCAGGAAATAGGAAGTTGCTTCCACTCTCACTGCTGTTTTGCATTACCCGTGGTCATTCTGTTTCTCTGTTTAGATAAGAAATATCTCTGAAATTATGACCCAATGGGTCACAGGTTATCTAGTATTTTCTGTTACCAAATGTCCAATTTAGAGCTACTCTCTTCTTGGTTTGATGTTCTCTTAACAAAATGTTTCAACTTAGCTTATTTTGAGAGGTTCTCTGGTATCATCCCCCTAGCCTACTGTATGTCAAGTGGAAATACGTACATTTCCAGGTATTTAACTAATCACCAACTTAACCCATATTGAGGTTTAATTGGAAATAACTATTTTATTTGCTCTGTTATGGATTACTTCAATGCCATTCAAAAACTCTAACTTGGAAAAAGGCTACATCAATAAAAAAAAAAGTTAGTGCCATATTTATTTGTTTATTTATTGGTTCGATTTATATGCCGCCCTTCTCCAGAGACTCAGGGCGGCTTACAATGCGTTAAGCAATAGACTTCATACTTTTGTATATACCTGCTTAGTAGGGCTTTCGGGCCCCCCCCCAAGTGGTGTTCTTTTTTATACAAAGTCAGCTTATTGCCCCCACAATCCGGGTCCTCATTTTACCTACCTCGAAAGGATGGAAGGCTGAGTCAACCTTGAGCCTGGTGAGATTTGAACTTGCAGTAATTTCCGGCAGCTGTTTTTTCTTAACTGCACTTTAATCTGCTGCGTCACCAAAGCTCATACATACGTACAAACAATGTGACCACAACTTTGGCTACACCAATAAATACATAGTGGGGTAACAAAGTATCATAACTCCACCCTCCTATATGTTAAAAGTAAACTTTTAAAAAACAAAAATCATAAGCTGAAAAGCAAAAATGTTCTGGATGTAATGCATTGATATAATGTTGCATCGATGTAATTATGTATTTTGATCCTATCTATAGAAGAAAGGATAACTCCAAATTGTGGGCACAGGATTTCAGCCCATCGTGGATGTTACCTGGCACTAATTTTAGAGCAACAGCTCCATTAAAGGTGATAATAAGGGTAGAAGAATAGGGAAAGGTATAATAAAGAGGAGAAACTCCTTTTTCTATGGCCAGTGTATCCAAACATTGTTGCAGAAAGTCAGTATTTCATCTGATCTCATTGCTATGGTCCAATCAGGCTTCTGAACCAGAGATGTTGACTACAGGGCTTGTTCCTGAATTTTCCTGTGGAAAGAAACAAAAAGCAATGGATGGAAACTAATCAAGTAGAGAAGCAACTTAGACCTAAGGAGGAATTTCCTGACAGTGAGAACAATTAATCAGTGGAACAACTTGCCTCCAGAAGTTGTGAATGCTCCAACACTGGAAGTTTTCAAGAAGAGATTGGATGACCATTTATCTGAAGTGGTGTAGGGTTTCCTGCCTAAGGAGGGGGTTGGACTAGAAGACCTCCAAGGTCCCTTCCAACTCTGTTATTCTATTCTATTCTAAAAAATAAAGATTTGCTTGATCTTCCTCCTTCAGTTTCTATCTATGGAGGTTATATGTTTGTAGTTCAGAGTTTGATTTGTCTCTTTTTCCCCCCCAACCTTTTCATTTTTAAATTAATTAATGAGTTTGGTCCTAAAATGAGATCAACAAAGAGGTCTTAATTGAAACCTCGGAGATCCAACTAACATATATGGCAAGTGATCCATAATCAGAACTTTGTTTCCCTTTTTTTATTAATCCTTCAGGAATTTTTCAGGAAAGGTCATTTAATCCCTTGCCTCACCCTTATTTTCTGAATCTAACCCACACACACCCCAAAAATTATTTCCCTATGTCAACAAGGAAACAAATGCTATGGGTTTCTGAGCAAGGTATTGTTTTAAAAAAGAAAAAAAATGCATTTGTCCTTGTGAACTCTTCCATAATTAAATGGAATACAATTAAATGGAACATTTGGAACACGGAACATTTAATTATTTGCACAGATACGCCACATTTGCTTGCTGAGGAATTCCTAAAAACTGTGGCAATCAACAAAACTCTGCAAGGCATGTAATGATGTTAAATAAAAATGACTTGTATCACCTGAGCAAACAAAAGAGATTGGCCACCCCAAAGGAACCATCAAGCTCAACCAGGATGAAACTCTCTAGGAGTCTCTGGAGGCTGGGGATAGCAAAGAAGTCACTTCCTGTCCCACTGGGAGTTGGGAAATGGGCCGTTTCAGGCCTCCAGAGGGCCTCCAAGGGAGTGAGAAAGGCTGTTTTCACCCTCCCCAGATGCACAGAGAGGATCTGGAGCCAGGTGAGAAAGAAAAATGGACCTACCAGGTCATCACATGCCAGGAGCGGAGGGGGGAGGGGGTTGCATGCATGCACAGGGCAGGACGCATGGAATTATGGGTGTGGGCACATGTGTGCGCGAACCTCCCCCAACCCCCCCCCCTTCCTGGCACGCGATGGCAAGAAGGTTAGCCATCACTGCCCTAGGTCATCACAATAACACTCCTGTTTGACTGCTAAATACCAACTTACCCATTGTTCTCAACTCCTGTTGTAGAGCTTTTACACAGGGTATTCTTTTTGCAGAACATCAAGAAGCCGCACCGGCGCTTGTAATAACACAATATATCAGCAAGAGGAGCACCAGAATTGCCAACACAATTTCCAAAATGCTGCCCCATCCCAAGCCTCCATCTGGAAGAAAAAAAAGAACTTCTGCTTGAACTAACGGATGGAGAGATAACTGTAACATCAAACTTTTTTTCCAAAACTAGAGACAATAAAGGTACCACTAGTACCAGGGGTAGGTTCTACTTACCTTTACTACCGGTTCGCAACGGGGCTGCACGTATGTGCTTTTTTCGCCCGTGCACACCTGCGCTCTTCCGCGCATGCACAGAAGCATTTTGATGACATCGGGGTAAGTGGGCAGAGCCTCCCACCGGTTTTACTACCGGTTCTATAGAACCGGTGCGAACCGGGGGCAACCCACCACTGACCAGCACTCTGTAACCCCTGCACCCAAAAGATTTTCATTTGCTAAGTTATACCGAGTCTTATACATTTTAAGGGACAGACATAAAATAAAGGTAGGTTTAATGAGGAAACAACACTGTGCGTTTGCTAATTTTCTGAGTTTTTCCTTCCTTTTCCCCCAAAACAAAACAAAGACCAATTTATTTAATTGACTCAGAAAGTTTGAAAGTTTAAATCTATGCTGCGTAAATTTAAAGATTTACAGTACCTGGTTTTGTTTTGTTTTTAAAGTTCATGATTTCATTAAATATATAGTTTGAGGTTGTTCCCTCTATGTAAAATAGGTCACCTATTGACTAATTCAGTGACAGTGAAATTGAAATCACATTTTGATTAATATTCTCCAGGATGTGACCTAGTTCCCCACCGGTGACTCATCTAACTATCATCATCTATACTCCAAATATGGCCCAAAAAGGGGCGGGGGTGGGGGTGGGAGAATGCAGAGGTAGGGGAAAAAATGTAAATTCAAATGGCAGAAACATCCATCCAAAAACAGTAGGAAAAAATGGCAAATACCTTGCAAAATGACTCCTATTTTTAAGTGGATCTTGAAACAAGACATCCTCTCAAACTGTCACTAAAAAGACTCATTATAAATCTTGCACCACAAAGCTTACTGTGAGTTGAGGATACTATATATACTCATGGATAAGCCCCATCCATAGGTAAGGCAACCCTTAATTTTCACAATAGGCTTATCTGGGGGAGACCCGTTTTTCTTGATGTCCAATCCAACGGTTCAAGAGTAAATATTGATCCTTCACCTTTTTTCAACGGAACGTTCTTCTTGGTGATGCCCATTTCATTAGCAGCAGTTATAACGAGTTCCAGAATGTCCTCTTGCAAGGTTGGTGTAATCTTGACGACAAAATAATATTTAAAAATTAATGTCCCTTCTTAAAAACCACCCAATCTGCTATTAGAAAAATTCTTCACCAAATTCAGAGAGACCAATTTAGGACTTTGCATACAACAGGGATAGGAAACCTTCTGCCCACAAGTCAAACCTTTCAAAAACAAACTTCTTTATGGTTACAGACCAGAACTAAATCTGTCCTTTGCCACCTGTCATAGAAGATCTCATGTCTGGTTCCCCACCCTACAAATATCTTAGTTTCTCAGAACTTTAAGGTGTTGTCTAATAAGAGATAGAGGCAGAAGAAGCAAGTTCCCAGAAACCATAGCTTCGAATGGTGCATTATCAGAGGTGCCATTCAGCCGGTTCTATCTGGTTCGAGCAAACTGGTAGTGATGGCTGCGGGAGGCTCTGCCCAGATGTCATCACGTCCCGTCCATTCTTTGGGTGTGGCTTGCTGAGCATGGCTTGGTGGGCATGGCAGGGGAAGGATACTGTAAAATCTCCATTCCCACCCCACTCCAGGGGAAGGTTACTGCAAAATCCCCATTTCCTCCCTATCAGCTAGGACTCAGGAGGCAGAGAATAGATAGGGGCGGGGCCAGTCAGAGGTGGTATTTTCCGGTTCTCTGAACTACTCAAAATTTCTACTACCAGTTCTTCGGAACTGGTCAGAATCTGCTGAATACCACCTCTGGCGCGCTCCCATTTGGGAACCGGTGGCGAAGTTAAGTGAATACCACCCCTGTGCCGTATTTTTTGAAGGGAGGAGGGGAATTGGTTCTCTAACAATGACTGCTTTTTCACTTTCACCATCATCTCTTATAAGTGCTCTACTCTCTGTTCACTGATTCTTTAGAGAGAGGTTCTGGTGAACCTCCTGAGTTTTCATCTTACACTTATAGAATTCAGCCTTCTCAGTAGATTTTAATAGACTGATGTTGCTTGTTTACTTAAGCCCTGGTGGTTCAGAGCTACAGATCAGGTTGGTCGACTAAATGCTAAAAAATGAAGTTTGATCATTGGCATCTAGCCAACAGAATCAGAGCGCCTACAAACAGCCACCACTGGTGGTGGCAAGAGCTGATTATATAGAAAACTTCATTAATTCAGAAAATTGGATTATAATTAATGAAATGAGAGCATCAGGCTGGCAAGACCACAAGTTTTCCAAATCCAGTTAGAGCAACGAAATTAGATATGCTAACCACGGAAGGAAGGAAGGAAGGAAGGAAGGAAGGAAGGAAGGAAGGAAGGAAGGAAAAAAAGTTGATTCCAGAGATTGGGAACAGTTTAGAAAGCAAGAAGCAGTCTGTAATCAGGATACATGCTAAGAAAATAGTACAGATTTTGTCAGAATTTGGGAAGTGTTGAAATAAAGAGTCTTGAAAAAGTCATCATGGAAAGGGGAAGAAACAACCTAATCATAAAAAGGATCATTAACCAATGTTTTTCATTTCTTCCCCTATTCAAAGATATTTAGTATGTCAATATAAAGATGACTCAAGTCTTGGCAAGTTCACCAAATGTCATGTCTCACCTCAAAGAGGAACAAATATCTGTTTTGGTCCTGTGCTATCGTTTTGATGGCATCATCTTCAAAAATCTTCTCCTTCCAAGCAACGGAGACAGAAGGTGAGGGGTTGGCTAGGATGGTGAACTTGACTTGGATGGGATTCCCAGTCTGGGTGACCAAAGGTACACTTGTAAGGAGCTCTATTTTAGGAGCAACTGAATGGGAAGACAGAAATATATATTGAAATACGTGATGAATTTTACATTTGGGTTTACACATTGTTTTAGGCAATAAATTATGGTTTACAAGCCACTTAGACTATGGTTTCTAAAGTGTACAACAAGAAGAACTTCAAATTGGTTGGAGTAAAAGGAATAGAGTAATCATAAACAAAATCTTTATCTTTATTATTTGAGGGGGCGGTCTGTTTTTAACCTTGTTAAATAATATTGTGGAGGTGTTGACATTAAACTCAAAAATCTACACTTCTTCTTATCATGAAAACAACTCAGTGTTCTGTACTCTGCTCAGAATCTTTTCTTGGTGTTATACTGAGCATCAGTGGTATAATTTCGGTAATCATCTGTAGCTATGACCTACTTTTTAATCTGTTTTCGATTTCTAAAAAGTAGGGGAAGTCAGGGGCAGGTGTAAACTTTTCACCTCTGGGTTTTTAAAAATCTGCCTGCAATATTCAGAACAATCTTCAAAGATTCAGAGGAAGCAATCTTTCTGTGAGAATGAGGAAGGCTGGGTGATGCTGGAAAGTTTCCCCACAAGAAGCCAACCACAACACAGTGGAACCGTTGTCAGAGTAAGAGTGACAGATGGCCATCTCTCTGTGTCGATTCAGAGTGCAGGCTGCAGCTAAGATTAGGCTGGAGTCCAAGTCTAATTCTTTTTTTAAAAAAATAGTTTTCATTAAACAATTTTCTTCATTTTATATCACAATTTCAATCTTTACAGCGCTCCGGTTATCAGTTTATTTCCTAAGTACATACAAATTATTTTCGTTATTCTTCCTTTCCTTTTATGTACATATCTATTCTATACATTGCATCAATATTGCAGTTACATATTACCATTTATTGTCACATATTAATTTACTTTTACATTCTTATTCTTTGCTTCTATACTCTAACCAGTTATATCATGTGTCCCAAATCAAACAGTATTCCGTTTCATCTCTTTCTTTTATTTCCATTGTTAGCCTGCCCACTTCTGCACATTCTAACACTTTTTTTATCCCCACCTCATCAGAAGGAGTACTATCGTTTTTCCAGTATTGTGCGTAGATGATTCTAGCTGCTGTTATTATGTGTAATATGTTATACTGAGGGTTTTTTTATTATAAGTTCCCCTTAATATACGTAATAGGAATAGTTGTGGTATTAGATCTATTTGTTGTTTAGTATTTCCTCTAGCCATTTTCTTATCTTTGACCCATATTTCCTTGCATCTGGGCATAGCCATCACATGTGGTAATATGTTCCTTGCCTCCTTTTACATTTCCAGCATTCTGCTGGTCTACTTGGGTTTGCCAATCTGGCTGGAGGCTAGAGTAAAAGTCTAATTCTTAGTCTAATTCTAAACACACATATTCATACCTTACTGGCAGCATGTATTTACCAGAAAGTGGTTGAAACCAAAACTTGATCGTGAAAAGATACTGCTTTGATTATATTGCCAATACTCTACTGCATTTAAGAAATCCATTTCAACAAAAGAGAGCATCACAGGTTGCATAAACTGGCCTGAGTGACTTCTATCTCCTGCCATAATTTTATTTATTGATTTGTCGTGTTAATATAGCCACCCACCTCAGAGTCATTACCTCAGGCAACATACATTTTAAAAAAATCAAGAAGACTAATAATTAAAAATTCAGCAATTAACACCTTTCGGTCCCATCAGAAGGCCGTTTTCACCCTCCCCAGACTCCTAGAAACGATCTGGAGGCTGGGGAGAGCAAAAATGGGCCTTTTGGTCCCGCCGGAACTTGGCAAACAGGCCATTTCCGGCCTCCAGAGGGCCTCTGGGGGGGATGGGGAAGGCTGTTTTCACCTTCCCCAGACTCCTAGAAAGGCTCTGGAGGCTGGAGAGAGCAAAAAACGGGCCTACCATGCCATTGTGTGCCAGGAGCGGGGGGAGCAGGGGGGTCATGCACGCATGCTCAGGGGCAGTGCGCATAGAATTATGGGTGTGGGCACACACGTGCGCGACACCCCCCCATTCCTGACACGTGATGGCAAAAAGGTTAGCCATCACTGGCCTATACATTCAGCTAGAAGAAAAATGTCACTACCAAATCGATACACACGTCCATTTGAAGATTCCCAGACTCCGCCTTGAATGTAATCCATGCCCCATTCTCAAAATCAGATTCATAGCATGCCAGCCTAATTGTCAGAGCCAACTTGATGTAGTTGTTAAGGCATCAGGCTAAAAATTCAGGAGATCATGAGTTCTAGCCCACTTGGGCACAAAGCCAGCTGGGTGAGCTTGAGCCAGTCAATCTCTCTCAGCCCTAGGAAGAAGGCACTTCCAAAGAATCTTGCCAAGAAAGCTGCAGGGATTGTCCAGTCATTCTCCATGAGTCAACACTGATTTGAAAGCATTAAAAAAAACAACAACCTACCAATAGAAAAATCAGTGCTCCCTAAAGTGCCATGAGACAGAAAAAAGAGAACTTACATTTAATGTTGAGCGTAAAATTTGCAAAAGCTACTTCATTGCGCTCTTCAATGGTTGCCTCACAAATGTAAATACCGGCATCGGATGATTGGGTGTTCTGTATCAGGAGCGTCCCATTTTCAACAAATAGTTGCCCTGTAAACTCCAAAAGAAATGGCTATGATAATTAAATCTGTCTCTAATGCAATTTGCAGCCCCAGGCAGTCTTGAGGCTAAATGAAACCCCTCCAACTTTATGTAAAAAGGTAAAGGTAAAGGTTCCCCTCGCACATATGTGCTAGTTGTTCCTGACTCTAGGGGGTTGTCCCTTCTGTTAAATAGAGATATCCAGAAATAATCTCATACTCACTTTCCTTAATATTTCTGATGTCCTGGTTTCCAAAAATCCATCTAATAGTTGGCGGTGGTATTCCTTTGACCAGGCAGCTGAATTCTACATTTTGGCCCTCGTGAACCTCCTTCACAAGATCCATTGTGTTCACAAATGTAGGTCTCTCTGCGGATTAAAGGCAGAGGTTAGAAAACAAGAAGCAGTGAAAGAATGACTATGGATGGTCTACCTCAACAAGGTGCTTCACCTTAAGGCAGTCCATCATTTCGGGATGCAACAAAGACCATTAAGCCACTATGAACTGACACCCTATTTTGAAAGTGTTCCTTTATGTTCTGGGTGACACTTAGACTTCAGCAATTGTTCAAAAAGTGAATGTCTTTTCTGAACAGTGAGAATGAAAACTTGGAAGTCAAGAAGAAACTAAACTTCCTTGAGTAGATAAGAAACCATTCAAGAGTCTTTCTTTCTTACTGGGGAAAAAAAAGTCAAGATTATTACATCAGTCATATGATATGAGCCATATGGTGGTGCAGTGGTTAGAAGGCAGTACTGCAGGCTACTTCTGCTGACTGCCTGCAATTTGGCAGTTTGAATCTCACCAGGCTCAAGGCTGACTCAGTCTTCCATCCTTCTGAGGTCGTTAAAATGAAGAGCCAGATTGTTGTTGGGGGCAATATGCTGACTCTGTAAACCGCTTAGAGAGGGCTGTAAAGCACTGTGAAGCGGTATATATGTCTGCTATTGCTATTACAGCAATCATCTTGACTTTTTCGCCCCTGCCTCTGATGGGTGCCCTAGTGTTTGCCCAACATTCTGAATCAAATCAATGTATTTCATTTAATTGTATTACTATCGTGAGAGAAGTAATATTAAACATGCACACATTCAGTACTTTGCTTATTTGTTTGATATGCTACCTGACTCAAACAATTATTAAGAGGAAAGAAATGAAATAAAAAGATAAGAACTGAATTCAGAATAGAATAGAACGGAATGGAACGGAACAGAACAGAACAGAACAGAACAGAATAGAATAAATTCTAAATTGGCCAAGTGTGATTGGACACACAAGGAATTTGTCTCTGGTGCATATGCTATCAGGGTACATAAAAAGACAAGATACATTCATCAAGAATCATAAGGGGCAACACTTAATGATAGTCATAGGGTACAAATAAGCAATCGAATCATACTAGGAAACAACCAATACAAATCATAAGGATACAGCAACAAGTTACCATCATATAGTCATAAATGGGAGGAGATGGGTAATAGGAACGATGAGAAGACTAATACCCTGTTTTCCCCAAAATAAGACATCCCCTGATAATAAGCCCAATCGGGCTTTTCAGCGCATGGCAATAAGGCCAAGTGCTTATTTTAGGGTTCAAAAAAATATAGACAGGGTCTTATTTTCGAGGAAACACGGTAGTAATAATAATGCAGCCTTAGTGAATAATTTGACAGTGTTGAGGGAATTATTTGTTTAGCAGAGTGATGGCATTCGGGAAAAAACTGTTCTTGTGTCTAGTTGTCTTGGTGTGCAGTGCTCTATAGCATCGTTTTGAGTGTAGGAGTTAAAACAGTTTATGTCCAGGATGTGAGGGGTTTGTAAATATTTTCACATCCTTCTTTTTGACTCATGCAGTATACAGGTCCTCAATGGAAGGCAGGTTGGTAGCCATTGTTTTTTTCTGCAGTTCTAATTATCCTCTGAAGTCTGTGTCTGTCTTGTTGGGTTGCAGAATCAAACCAGACAGTTATAGAGGTATATAAATGAAGAAGAAAGTGTTGGGACAACCCACTAACTATATTTACCACTGCGCAATCTGTAACCTTTTAAAATAAGACAAAACTTAATAACTTTATATAAGTGACGGATTTTTCTATAGACTAAAACAGAAAATACAGAACCGTTGGCAGCAGATGCCAACAATTTAGCTAGAAAGAGGACACTGTGTATAGTCCACACTTGCTATAGGAAAAGAAATATAGAAAGTGGTGAGCTAAACATTCTCCTTCAATCTCCCTGAATCTTGAATCTGCAAGGCCGCATGTGGTTTTCTTCCTTGGCATGCTCTGGAAATGCATCAAAATAAAAATGCTCTTAATATGTTCTGTGCTTCTAGAGAAATTAAGACACGGGTGTCCATGAAAGCAGAATTAATGGACTGCATTGCATTTTATTGTGTTTTTTTAGCTTTGTTCTCTCCACCATTTTGTCCACTGTCCCATTTTGGATCTCAGCTACTGATCAATTTGGGGTTTCATTCTGCAGATGTATTCTATATCCCGCTGAAGCCTCTTTCGGGATGCTCAAATAAATATTACTTACGTATCACGTGGATTTCAATTTGATGCGTAACAGTTTTTTCTGAGTCAAATTCTCCAACACACTTGTAAATCCCACCCTGATCTGGGCGAGTGAGCATCATTTCCAGACCTTTGGATGTTTCATCAATCACCTTCACCCTGCAAGGCTCTGAATCCTCTTCAATTTCATTCCCATCTGGATCCATCCAAGTCAGAGAGACTTGGACCCCTCCACCTCCTCTCACTGGTAAGTCAAAAAATTGAAAAAGGCACAGTTAACATAGCATGGGAGGTTAAGGTCATATTGCTTCATATCACTTCAAGAATGTACTTGGCCTTCCCTCAAAGCTATGGAAGTTTGTCCCAGGGCTTCCAAAAGAAAATGTTTCTGCACCTGTGCAGGGCACACAAGTAAAGAAGACCTCAGAAGCAGTGGTGAAATTCAATTTGTTTTACTACTGGTTCTGTGGGCATGGCTTGGTGGGCGTGGCTTGGTGGGCATGGCAAGGGAAGGATACTGCAAAATCCCCATTCCCTCCCCACTCCTGGGGGAAGGATACTGCAAAATCTCCATTCCCACCCCACTCTGGGGCCAGCCACAGTTTGACTCCCTCTTCTTTGTGGCAGCCCCTGAGATATTTGAAGACTGCTATCATATCTCCCCTAGTCCTTCTTTTCATTAAACTAGACATACCCGGCTCCTGCAACTGTTCTTCATATGTTTTAGCCTCCAGTCCCCTAATCATCTTTGTTGCTCTTCTCTGCACTCTTCATTTTTTTGCACTTACCTTGGCATACAAAATATGTCTTCGTATTCAATTCCACGTTCCCATTTATAGGAAAAATTTCCAGAGATTCCTTGTCACCCTGTACAGCCCCTTGGGAGAGAGAGAAAAAATACCAGTGAAAAATTTCCATAAAAATCTTATTTTTCTGATAATAATGAGCAAAACCATCTCAATAAATGAGACAATATATTTTTTTTCTAAAGAAACCCAAAGGACTGCAACTGAAGACCACAGCTGGCAGTAAAGTAAACTTGTAGGATTTCCACCAGGGGTGAAATCCAGCAGGTTCTGACAGGTTCTGGAGAACCAGTAGTGGAAATTTTGAGCAGTTCGGAGAACCGGCAAATACCACCTCTGACTGGCCCCAGAGTGGGGAGGGAATGGATATTTTGCAGTATCCTTTCCCTGCCATGCCCACCAAGCCACACCCAGAGAACCAGTAGTAAAAAAAAAATGGATTTCACCACTGATCTCCACTCCATAAAGCAGGTAGGAGACATACAGAGAACTGGATAAGAGCCAGGGTTCAACAGAAATTGAACTTAAACAAAAAAAATAAAAATTAATTATCAAATGCAATGTAATTTTGCACAATCACTTTAAAAAGTATAGCTCATCAATTATTCCTGAGAACTATACCAAACTTTCAGAGATCCAGGTGTTCTGGAGGCATGATGTTTTGCACCTGTACTAAGCAAATTTTATAACCAAGCAATCATGTGCTTACAATGCATTTTTTAAATGCATTGTAAGCCGCCCTGAGTCTCCGGAGAAAGGCGGCATATAAATTGAACTAATAAAAAATTGAACTAATAAAAATTTAAAAAAATGTGGAGTAGCAATAACATTTTTTAGATTACCACCGGATTTTTGTTATTGGGTATAGTACCCATACTGAATAGAATAGAATAGAATAGAATAGAATAGAATAGAATAGAATAGAATAGAATAGAATAGAATAGAATAGAATAGAATAGAATAGAATAGAATAGAATTCTTTATTGGCCAAGTGTGGACACACAAGGAATTTGTCTTGGTGCATACGCTCTCAGGGTACATAAAAAGAAAAGATATATTCGTCAAGAATCATAAGGTACAATGCTTAATGATAGTCATAGGGTACAAATAAGCAATCAAATCATACTAGGAAACAATCAGTATCAATATAAATCGTAAGGATACAAGGGACAAAGTTACAGTCATGCAACTTTGGGAGTGGGAGGAGATGGGTGATAGGAATGGTGAGATGACTAATAGTAATAGTAATGCAACTATTAGTGAATAGTTTGACAGTGTTGAGGGAATTATTTGTTTAGCAGAGTAATGGCGTTCGGGGAAAAACTGTCCTTGTGTCTAGTTGTTCTGGTGTGTAGTGCTCTATAATGTTTTTTGAGGGTAGGAGTTGAAACAATTTATGTCCAGGATGCAAAGGGTCTGTAAATTAGCCAATTTTTAGTGAGAAAAATAAATGAAACATTTATCTGTGTATGATAGCCCCAATGGCTTGGAATGTATCTAGTGTGACCAGATATTGATGTCCTTCCAACTTTGCACAATATTTACATATGTTTGTTTGGTTTTTTTTTACTCAAAATATTTTGAAGCCGAGCTTCCGGTGGCACCGCGTTACATTGAAGACGCTCGAGTATGAGCGCCCATTCTTTGGTACTGTAAAAGCCCCCGAACAGCTGGCAAGCGCTGTCAGGAGGCTTGGAAAGTCTCTCCCCGGGCAAAGGGGAGAGGCAAGAGCAGGCAGGGGAAGGTAGAGCTCTCCAAGTGCCCCAGAGAAAACTCTGGGGTGCAAAGTGTGGGAGCTCCCTAGAAACCTGCCAAGTAGCTCCAGACCCAGGGCGACTCTGCAGAAGCAGAGCAAAACGCCATGACCACCCCAGCAACACAAGTCTAAACAGCTATATTAGTTATACAATTTTAAGGACTATAAGTTGGAATCCTGGGTGCTGGCTGAGCAAATCAGGAGAACAAAAAGAAAATGTAGGTAACAATCTTTAACTCCGTTTAAAAATGAAAAAAATGGCGCCTGAGGGTGTGAAAACGAAACCTATTAGTGAAAGTGCTTGTTAACGCTTGTTAACGTATGTAACATAGACATAGCTACTGGATTACACCTTAAAGTAGAAGTGGAATGGAAAAGAATTGGGCATTGACTTCAATTAATTTATATCTTTACATTGTGTGGAAAATATTTGGATTTTAACCTGATAACTGAATAAATATAAAGTGAAACATGGCTGATATTAGGGCTGGAGGATCATTGCCTGGTGAATCAGCAAATTCTCAAGTTGTGACTGGAAAGGTTTTGCAGGAACTTTTAGATTCTTTTAATTCTGCTATTTTGGAATCAATGGAAAAAAAATTCAAAAATATAGTTTGGGGAATAATAATGATTTGCTGGCTGGAAAACAAGAGGAAACTAATCAGAGGATTGTGACTTTGGAGTATAAAACAGAGGCTGTGAGGATTGAGATGGAGGTTGGCGCAACTGAAACAGAAGTTCTGGCAGACACTTCCACTCAACTAACAGAAAAGCAAGAAGTGGACTCGTCATCACAAGCTGACAAATTATATGGCAACAATTCTTGGTTTTACAGACAAAGGAATGAATTGCTTGATTATACAAGTAAGAAGAGTCGAAATGGGGGTTTTAAACCAGAGAAAATGATTTTAAGAGAGCGAGCTTTCAAGATACATCAACCTCAAATTCAAACTCAAAAACTTTCAAAAATAAAAGTAGGGGGAGGAGCAATGCTGAAGGAATTATGGAAGAAAAAAGACTGGAAAAAATATAAGAAAAAAAGTTTAATTAAATTGGTATTCTTAAAGGCTACTCTAAGGCAACGATATAAAGGATATGTTTTCTTACAATTAGTGTTGGGTACAAAAATGATAATTTCTTAAAGTTATGGAGGTATTAAAATGGTTAAATAAAAACTTGAAGGATATCCTCCTGAAGGTTTTGAAATTTATATTTTGTGGAATGAATTAAGAATGTTTTTACTGATGAATAAGAGAATTTTAAAGGATTATAACATTTTAAAAGGTATATGAGATAAAATGTTTAATTTTATGAAGGATTAAAGAGGATTAATGTTAATTTAAAACTCTATTAGAGAGTAATGTTGAAAAAGAATGGTGTTTGAGGGTGTGGAAATGATACTTATCCAGGATTTTTTAATGCTGGTAATATTGTTAAATTACTGGACTATATATTAAGGAAAAGGTTTCTATACTTAGGAAGAAAGAATTTAATTTAATTGATTTTGAGTGTTTATAAAAGGGAGGTTGATGAATTTGAGTAAGGGGAGTTAAAGAGGATATGAGAGATTTTGAATTTTATAGTAAGTTAGTATATTTTAGCTTACGTATGTTAAACGTTATACCCTGTTTCTGCTCTGGGAAGTCGGGGCGGGGGGAGGGAGGGATGGGCGGGGTTGGGATAAAAGTGTTGATAGAAAAGTAAGTAAAAGGAGAAAGGGGAGGGAGGGTAAAAGGGGAAAAAAGTGAGATATTATAAAAAAGTACGAAAATGATGAAATAAATGACTGTACATGTAAATGTTTTATGAAAAATAAGAAATGAGGGAGGGGGACTGGAAGGGGGGGAGAAAATGTCTGTATCTTTTATAAAACTCTTTAATAAAAAAAATATTTTGAAGCCAAACAAAATATATTTTATCAGGTATTGCAAAATGTTCTAGATGCCAACACAAAAATATTTATATAGGATTATAGGTTTAATGTGGAAACTTCTCCTACAGAATTTCCATTCCACAGAAATGACTATTTTGGAACCAATATGCTTTAGGGGAGGGGGAGGGGAAACAAAAATGGGAAAAAGACTAACAAATCTGATAAGCAATGGGAAATAGAAGATTTTTTTCGCCAAATCCAGGTAATGCATCTTTAAAGGTAACACACCCCGTATTAACTATGGCTTCTCTCTAAAGACTTGGGAATTCTCCTGATTACAGCAGATTCTGATATCAACATTTGTATTCTCCAAAATTATTTTTTTCTCCAGAAATTAGTTTAGTTGGCTGGAAGTATCTGACTGTCCCGGGAGGCCCTAGCTCTACCATGGATGAATCCAGATGAGAAGACCCAAAGAAGACTCAGAGATATACCAACCTTCTCAACAACCATCTGTAGAGATTCTCAGTCATCCAGGTCATGGTTGTCCCAAAGGTGCTTTTTCAGGAAGCCACTGGACTTCCTTGTTTTTTTTCTTTGAAGACGTTTTGCTTCTCATCCAAGAAGCTTCTTCAGCTCTGACAGGATAGTGGGGAATGGAAGGATTTATATTCCTTGCAGGCAGCTGGTCATCTGTAGAGATTCTCAGTCATCCAGGTCATGGTTGTCCCAAAATTGCAGACTACAGGAACCAGGAGCACTACTCGGGTGACCCTGAGGACACAGATAAACCCCCAAGTGCTTCAACGACCCTCTAAAAGGATGCAAATGACCAGCTATCTGCAAGGGATATGAATCCTTCCATTCCCCACCATCCAGTCAGAGCTGAAAAAGCTTCTTGAATGAGAAGCGAAACATCTTCAAAGAAAAAAAAAGAAAGTCCAGTTGCCTCCTGAAAAAGTACCTTTGGGACTTCTCAATAACCTTAAGCAAGCTCTTAAGAACAGATTTTTTTAAAAAAAAAGGCTGGGGGGTAACATAAGGGACCTGGAACCACAGAAAAATGATACTGCTGGATGAAGAAGTTGCAAGTATATGACACCCAGCTACTCTTTTGATTGCACAACCTTGTGTCTTTATATCAGTCTTCTTTGCCCTCGATGTAAACCAGCTCCCATCACCTTTCCAGGCAACATGGAATTCGTTGCTTGGGGAATATAGGAATCATAGTTCAAAGACATCTGCCAGGAATCTGGTCTAGACAGGATGCCTTGGCTTAATCCACTGAGAATGAAATGGATTCAGACCATTTTCTCCAAGCACTGAGGTGCTGGATTTTAGAGGTGCCCCTACCAAAATGCCTCCCTCCTCCTCTTTCAGAATTCTTGGCCTTAGGCATCTTACCTGCTGCAACAATGAAAATGAGAAAATGTTCTGCTCCCATCTCAGTGGGGTGGGCTAGGATTCAGAATTGGACTTCTTCCTTGGCACCAGCAATCTAAAAGGATTCCTGGACCCTGGGAAGTTTATAAAGAGACCCTCCTCCCTCTTACCTCCCTTTCTGTCTCCCCTCCTCCCTGTCGTGTATCTCTGAGTCTGCAGGGGAGGAAAAGGAAAGAGGAAATTAATCTGGGAGGGGGGAAAAGATAGAGGAAAGGAAGGTCTATACGTTGTGTGTCTATAGGTGGGTGGGTCTCTCCATGGGTGTATTAGTGTCATGGGTGTGTGCCTGTTGAATACTCCCTGTGCTGTTACAGATAGTGAGTCGTGGTGAGTTAGTTACCTTAAGGATTAAGAGCTGTCTCCTTAGGAGATTGCATTATGGGAGATGTAGTGAGAAATTGCATTATGGGAAATGTAGTCCATGACATGTGACCATATCTGTGTGTCTGATTGGCCACTGAGGCTTCTGCCGGGGCTTTAGAACAAAGACCTGGCCATATGTTGAATTACCTCAGAAGAGAGAACATGCTTTCTGAACAGGGGGACATGTTGCTTTATAAGTTCGCCTCGTCAGTAAAAGGAGAAAGCCTTATTTTAACACAAAGCAATCCGAGCCACCTAGGCTGTTTGGAGATCGAATTTGCATGATACAAGTTGCTTCCCAGCCTGGCCACTCAATGTGCATTTGAAGAGAAACAATCCAGCCACAGTGCATGCTGTTGTTTTGAATCTTGCTTGAATAAAATACTGGAAAGCTACATCCCCTTTACAGAGCAAGCAATTAAAGTCCAAAGGAACCCAAGTCGGGGAAAGCCTCTTAGGGTCTCCAAAGCGGACAGTTGCCTTGCAGCTCTATACAAAGGAACACGCTGAAACCAGTTTAACCCAAGCATTAGTTAGGTAACAGCACCCTAGTGGCCAAATGTGTACTGCATCAATCACACCCAGTGGCCAAAAGGTGAACTGCAACCACGTCTCCTAGAGTTTGCAACGCATCCCAGTGGTCAGCAGGCGAACTGCAACCGCGTTTCCTAGAGTTTGCAACGCATCCCAGTGGTCAACAGGGGAACTGCAACAATGTCTCCTAGAGTTTGCAGCGCACCCCAGTGGTCAGTAGGCTAACTGCAACCACGTCACCTAGAGTTGGAATGCACCCCAGTGGTCAAAAGGCAAGTTGCAGTGACATTTCCTAGAGTTTGCAGAAAATTCCCTGAGTTTTCCCAGTTATGGCTGAGACCTCCAATGTCTCAGCAGAGTTGAACCTCCCGGCTAATCTTGACACGCCTGAAGCATTGGATACTGTAGAGTCTTGTCCAATCATGGCAGAAACATATGATTCATCAGGCCCTTCCCTCACCCAACCTCGACACAATCCCAGAAGTGAATGTCCAAAATTCAAAAGAGGCTGAAGCATATCAGAGAACCTATGATCTCAGGCAGCAGAGGAAGCTCACTGATGTTATGCTGTCAAGCTTGAGGAGAGATTGGGACAAGCATTATCGTCGCAACAAAAGGTATTGGGAGAAGTTGCAACAGATCTGCAACAGGCCCGTAGATGAGCTTTCACAGAGCTGCATTCGCACGTTGGTGAACAAAATGGATGAACTTTATAAACAATGGAAGAATTCTGAAAGCCATCTTGTCAACATCCAGCAGCAGCTAGAAAACCCAGAACTTGTGGGGGACATGCAACGCTTAGAGATGTTGAGTGCAGAACGTGGGAAAATATTTCAAGGTTGTAGGGACTCCTTCCACATGGTGCTCCAGGCAAAAAGCGCATCAAGGGAGAAAGCCTCTTCACCTCAATGCTCACATGCATCTGCCGCTCATTCTTCCAAGAAAGCTGTGAGCAAAAAGGCCGAATCCAAAGCAACCCATCACTCACACACGTCATCTTATCGGTCACAAGTGGTTCCCCCTTACAAGTCATCCCGGTCTCGGCCGGGTAGCAGCGTCTCACAACAATCTTTTGCCTCAGGCTCCTTCCATCCTTCCAAAGCATCTTCCCATCACAGCTAGTCATCCAGAGCCTCCACAGCAAGGAGTTTTGCTGCCTGGGCCGCAAAGGCACAAGCCGAAGCTGCAGCAGCCAAAGCAACCTTGAGCGTGGCAAAAGAAGAGCAATTACTGAAGGAAGAAATGGCCAAGGTTCAGGCCAGACAACAGGAAGAAATGGCCAAAGTTCAGGCCAGACTAGACTATTTGAAGTATGAAAAAGAGACACTGGGAAAAGTAACACTGGCTGAAGCTTTAGAGGCAGCAACTGAACACACTCCACTCAACTTCAATCCTGGACAGTTAGAGGAGGAGGACTCGAATGAGTGTGTCAAAGCCTATCTTGAGGGCCAGAACTCCCCGAAGCAGGGACAAGGAGGAGAACCTCACTCACCAGCTTTACAAACTACTCAGACAGCAGACATCATAGGATCTAGATCACGAGACCCCTCCTTTGAAAGTGCACAACCTACCCCAACAAACGAAGACATACAGGGCAACCAGAGTACTCCTTCAGCAGCAGTGAAGGCATCTCAGGAGGCAAGCACACAAACAACCGTGATACACCACCTCAGAGTGGAGGCCAAACAGTTCCTGCCAAACCTGCCAGGCACTCCGAGTGCAGACATCCAACCCAATGGAGGTACTCCACTTGCCTGCCAGGAAAAAGACCTATCGTCACCTGTGGCATGGGAAGACGAAATTGTCCGTAGATACTCTATAGGGAACTACCAGCCGGCGTTGGCAGTTAATCCTGCCCTAGCCAATGTAGTAGGGTGCACCTTGCCACCACCCCCATCATATAACTCTCCTGAAGTCCAAAAGGATACTGCAACATCCTGGAGAAGGATGGACCTGGCATAGAGGAGTGCACAAATTCTCTGATAAGTCAGGCATAGATTACATGCTATGGAAGCTTCTTTTTGTAAATGCCATTAAGGCTGAACGATTGGAGCCAGCCGAGAAACTCGGTCTTATGATCACATGACTAGGCCCACAATCAATACAAACAGTAAAGGAGGTCTACACATCAAAATTGTATGAGCCAGTCGAAGCCCTCAAGTTATCATGAGAAACACTTGATGAGCGGTATGGGGCACCCACGATGACAGAATCCTCATTCCTAGAACAGATCGACAACTTCCCTGCCATGGACCTCAGTAACCCTCAAGAACTATGGCACTTCTCCTGTCTCCTTGTGAGATCAGCACAAATGGATCATATCTTGCTGGGACTTAGCTGTCTCGACCTGTATAAGACACAAAGGTCTATCATTAAAAAACTACCAATGAAACTGATTGATGCATAGATTGACCTAGCTGATAATTACAGGGCAAAGAACCTGGGCAGAGAACCACCCTTCGCCGCCCTGCAAGAATTTGTTGCCCACATGTCGAAAAAGTACAATGATCCACGAAATAAAGACTTTACAATAGAAAGGATCTATGCCAGCAGAAAAACCAACCAAAGCCTTGGTCGAATCAAGAGCCCAGTGCAGGCCGCAAGAGGAACAGCCTCTGTGTCAGTGCATAGCACAGAGGTCGTTCCCCTGTCAACGAGGAACTCCGATGTAAAGCCGTCTAAGAGTGCTCTACATTGACCTCAGAAAGCAAAGGAAGAACCCGTCTGTCCACTGCATAAGACTTCGCACACTCTGAATAAATGCAGAGAATTTCGAAAGAAGTCCTTGGACGAAAGAAAGGCATTGATCAGGGAGTACAAAGTCTGCTTCAAATGCTGTGAGTCTACGGACCACATGGCCAAAACTTGCACAGTTAAGGTGCTATGTCAGTGATGGCTAACCTTTTTGCCATCGCGTGCCAAAATCGGGGGGAGTGTGGGGGGTCGCAGGTGCATGTGCCCACATCCATAATTCAATGTGCCCCGCCCTCCCGCGCATGCGCACGTGACCCCCCCACAGTTCCCCCTGCTTTTGGCATGCAATGGCCCGGTGGGCCCGTTTCCCCCCCTCCCCAGGCTCCAGAGGCTTTCTAGGAGTCTGGGGAGGGCAACAACAGCCTTCCCCATCCCCCTGGAGGTTGGAAACAGCCAGTTTCCCAACTTCTGGTGGGACCGGAAGGCCTGAAAATCAGTTGGCTGATGCATGAGCTAGGGCAACTCGCGTGCCCACCAATATGGCTCCGCGTGCCACCTGTGGCACCCGTGCCATAGGTTCGCCATCACGGTGCTATGTTATCTATGCAAAAGTGACCAGCACCCAACTGCCCTGCATCTAGAGCGCGAGTCGACACCACAGCCAACTCCTACTCCACGGTCGACTTCCACCTCTCCTATGACTAATGAGTCTCAGAATGACAATGAAATGCACCCAGAAACAACAACAAGTATCAACTGCACTTCAGTATGTGGAGACTCACCGTCACCTTGTTCATGCTGCCCTATCTGCCTAGCTAAAGTCTATCCAGCTGGACACCCAGAAGAAGGAGTGAAAATGTATGTGGTAGTGGACGCGCAGAGCAACCAATCGTTAGCCAAATCAGCTTTCTTCGACCGCTTTGACATTCAATCCAAAGAAACACACTTCACAATGTTGACATGTATGGGGGTACAGCGCACGGCAGGGAGGAAAGCTACCGGATTCTGCATAGAATCAATAGATGGGAGTGCTAAATTCACATTGCCACCACTGCTAGAATGTGATGCTTTACCAGACAACCGCAGTCAAATCGCGACACCAGAGGTAGTAAGCAATATACCTCACCTGAGACACATGGCTCATCTCTTCCCTGCCCTAGACCCTGAAGCCGAAATCCTGCTCCTGTTGGGTGCAGATGCCCCCTGAAGCCTTCCCTCCCCAGGCAGTGGTCAAAGGCCCAGCCGGCTCTCCATGTGCCCTCAACACAGAACTTGGATGGGCCATCATAGGACCTGTTTGTATCAACCGGCTACGAGGACCCCCCCCCC
>WNWU01013502.1:0-13900 GCA_012654045.1 Ptyas mucosa
GGAACTGGCTTAATATAAAAGATCATAATAATTGTCTTCAAATACCATGCGACTGCCAAGATTGAAGTCTCAGAGCAGAGAGCTGTTATATACGCCTTCTTGCAACCACTGAGTATCAGGACCTAGATGGCTCCTAAAGGTAATGAATTGTCATGGAAAGGTCCAGGAGATCAGTTCCTGGTTAGAATAACATCTGGTTACCTGCGATTGATGATTCCCCAAAAAGATAAAACCGGTCATCTGATGGTCAATGTAACTGACAATTCTCATGCGTTAGGAGTCTTCAGTATTCAGGATGCTTTTCTGCAAGAATTATTTTCTCTGTCTTTCACCCTCTATCTCAGCCACCACAGCAATGAGCTATAATAAGTCTAGTTGGGAAAAGCACCTGTCTGTAAAATTATTAATAGGTTACTTTTCACCATCATTACCATCATTCACCATCATTTATATAGTACTGCATTTTGCCCCCTCTCCTTGTTTAGCAACAGTATTGTTCCAGAAACTTCGTCATTAAGGGAAATAGTTTCTAAATAGGTGTGCATTAGAGAGAGAGAGAGAGAGAGAGATGCTGTGAAAATTACTGGTTGCTGCCTTCTCATTCAGATGAGGTTTCATGCAATTAGGGTAGTGTTATTTTCACTCCAGTGTGCATTGTTTTTAGGCACAAGAAATTTGATCATACAGTCATGGCCGTAAATGTTGGCACTCCTGAAATTTTTCCAGAAAATGAAGTATTTCTCACAGAAAAGTATTGCTGTAACACATGTTTTGCTATACACATGTTTATTCCCTTTGTGTGTATTGGAACAAAACCAAAAAAAGGGAGGGAAAAAAGCAAATTGGACATAATGTCACACCGAACTCCAAAAATGGGCTGGACAAAATCATTGGCACCCTTTCAAAATTGTGGATAAATAAGATTGTTTCGGGGCTTCCAGTGGGACAGCGACATCGCCAGACGCTTCTTTTTGAAGCGCCAGCCCAGGGCTCCGTAGAACCGCAAAGAACAGCGACTATCAGCTGTCTTGCGGTTTGAAAACTTTCCCCCTGGTATGAGGGGGGAAAGTGAGTAGACGGGTGGGGTAGAGCTCCCTGAAAGTGCCGGATTTCACACATAATCTGGCGCTTGAAGATGAGAGCTCCCCGTTAAGCCTGTCAGTACTCCGGACCCTGGATGCCTCTGCTTTGCAGAGCTAGATGTCGTTAACCATTCCAGCACCAACTTTAAACAGATAGTTTTTGAATCGAGCTGGCGGAGCACAAGCAGTATGAATTAAACAGCAAGTATTTTTTTTCCCTTTTAACTCCAAAGATTTACTTTCTTTAAAAGATTCTTCCTAAGCTGAAAGTGAAAGCAAGATGGCGTTTGAGTTTTAACGGGGCATGAAGAAGTGAAAGCTAAAAGTAATTATTGACAAGCCCCTGTTTGAAACGTAAAACTCCTTTTTGAAAAGTGGATGTAATAAGAAAGGAATAAAAATAATTGAAGCAGCAATACAAATTACAAATTGTAAAGGATTCCTTTTTTTTTTCTTCTTGAAACTCTTTTTTTCTTTTCTCTTCCCCCTTTTTTTTCTGTCCTTCTGGGAAGGAAGAAGGGGGGCAAGATGGCTGGGCTTTTTGAAAGTAAAGGAGGGTTATTTAACCCTCAATGGTCTGAATTTGAGGAAGCTTTGAGTTCAATTACCTCTGCTTTATTGAAAAGAATTGATACTATATTTCAAGTTTCTCAAGCTGGAAATAATGAAATACATGGAAATACTGAGTTGCAATCTAGCAGTGGGGGATTGAATGAAGAGTTGGAAGATGCAAAAAAACAACAACAGATTATAGCAGATTTTACTGAGGAGAGAAAGATGAATGTTGTGCAAAATAAGGAGCAAGATAAAACTCAATCTGCACTTAAAGAGTTGTTTCCAGAAGAAGCTACATTTCTGCAAAAATTTTATAATATGCAATCCCAAAAACCGCAAAATTTTACTGGAGCTAAAAAAGGCAGAGGGATCAAAGTTAAGAAGAAAGTTCGTAAAAAGGAAAAGAAGAAAGACTGGAGAAATGGAAAATAACCCTGCTTGATGAGATGATGGTCCTTAAAAAGTACTGTTTAACTGTTTAAAGATTTTGAATTTTTTGGAAAAAGAAAAAAAAACAGACAGCAGTTTAATGCCAGTTAACTAAGCGATGAGCGACGATGAGGAGGCAACTTACAGCTGTATTGGAATATTTGAAAAGAATAAACAGATCACAGCAATGCTGGTGTATTGGGTTGTGAAATATGCCGTGACTTGAATGATTTGGATTATTTTATTAAGGACTGCAACAAATTTGGACTTAATTGCAATCGCAGAAGTTCTACTGAATATAGCAAATTGAAGTTTCTTGCTTGATGGTAATGAATACAAGGCAAAAGGACTATGGACCTAGGGCAATTGCAGTTGATCTGGTGGTTTCCCTAATATGTCTGACGAATTTATTAATCTAATTTTTGACTGGATTTGATGGATATCATTTCAAATATAATTACAATTACAAAGTCACTCGGGGGGCTTTTTTTTTATATACAGAAGCAATTTTTATTTAGGGGGGTAGATGTAAATGAAGATATCTTATATGCTGTTGGAAGATGTGAAGACAAGAAGATTAGCAATTGGTTCAATCTAGTATGAAGAATTTAAAGGATTGATAAAGTTCTTAAATGATGTTCTTAGTTGATTTGTTAATATGTATGGATATAAGAGGTTTGATTATTAATTAAAAAATTATTGTTAATATTATTTTTTATTAAGTGTTTTGATTATAATTGGACCTTGATGGTTTAAAAGTGAAGGACGGAAGAGTTTATATAGTAATTTTTTGTTGTTGTTGTTGTTGTTGTTGTTTTGTTTTAAATGAAAGAAGTTATAAAATATTTTGTTAAATTGTATAGACCTAATAATTTGTTAAGTAACAATTAGCCAAATTGAGTAATGATAGGTTTGATTAGATAATACTTAATTGTTTTAATTGCTGTAATTATAAATGGAGATAATTTTGTTGAATTAGATGGAATAAGGAGAAAAAAAGACTTGCTTTCCTTTTATCTATTTGTTTAATGATCATGATTATAATAAGTGTGAAATGGAGTTTAATTTAGAGAATTTAAGCTGTATTTTATTTTGTACTTGCTCTGGGAAGTCGGGGGAGGTGGTTGGGGAGGGGGGGAGAAAATGTATGTAAAATTTTTAAAACTTTTTCAATAAAAAAAAAAGATTGTTTCAAGCATGTGATGCTCCTTTAAACTCACCTGGGGCAAGTAACAGGTGTGGGCAATATAAAACTCACACCTGAAAGCAGATAAAAAGGAGAGAAGTTCACTTAGTCTTTTCATTCAGTGTCTGTGTGTGCCACACTAAGCATGGACAACAGAAAGAGGAGAAGAAAACTGTCTGAGGACTCGAGAACCAAAATTGTGGAAAAATATCACCAATCTCAAGGTTACAAGTCCATCTCCAGAGATCTAGATTTGCCTTTGTCCACAGTGTGCAACATTATCAAGAAGTTTGCAACCTATGGCACTATAGCTAATCTCCCTGGGTGTGGACAGAGGAGAAAAATTGATGAAAGGTGCCAACGCAGGATAGTCCGGATGATGGATAAGCAGCCCCAAACAAGTTCCAAAGCAATTCAAGCTGTCCTGCAGGCTCAGGGAGCATCAGTGTCAGCGCGAACTATCCGTTGACATTTAAATGAAATGAAACGCTATGGCAGGAGATCCAGGAGGACCCCACTGATGACACAGAGACATAAAAAAGCAAGACTACAGTTTGCCAACATGTACTTGAGTAAGCCAAAATCCTTCTGGGCAAACGTCTTGTGGACAGATGAGACCAAGATAGAGCTTTTTGGTAAAGCACATCATTCTACTGTTTACCGCAAACAGAATGAGGCCTACAAAGAAAAGAACACAGTACCTACAGTGAAATATGGTGGAGGTTCACTGATGTTTTGGGGTTGTTTTGCTGCCTCTGGCACTGGGTGCCTTGAATGTGTGCAAGGCATCATGAAATCTGAGGAGTACCAACGGATTTTGGGTCATACTGTAGAGCCCAGTGTCAGAAAACTGGGTTTGCGTCGGAGATCTTGGGTCTTCCAGCAGGACAATAACCCCAAACATACATCAAAAAGCACCCAGAAATGGATGGCAACAAAGCACTGGAGAGTTCTGAAGTGGCCAGCAATGAGTCCAGATCTCAATCCCATTGAACACCTGTGGAGAGATCTTAAAATTGCTGTTGGGAAGAGGTGCCCTTCCAATAAGAGAGACCTGGAGCAATTTGCAAAGGAAGAGTGGTCCAAAATTCCGGGTGAGAGGTGTAAGAAGCTTATTGATTGTTATCGGAAGCGACTGATTTCAGTTATTTATTCCAAAGGGTGTGCAACCAAATATTAAGTAAAGGGTGCCAATGATTTTGTCCAGCCCATTTTTGGAGTTTTGTGTGACATTATGTCCAATTTGCTTTTTTCCCTCCCTTTTTTGGTTTTGTTCCAATACACACAAAGGGAATAAACATGTGTATAGCAAAACATGTGTTACTGCAATACTTTTCTGTGAGAAATACTTCATTTTCTGGAAAAATTTCAGGGGTGCCAACATTTATGGCCATGACTGTATGTGTGTGCATTTGGTCAGAAAATGATTTTTTGTTACCAGTTATTACTATTGTATATGCAAATGGTCACTAACCAAGGTAATTGCTAACTGAGTAGTGATTGTATATCCTATCTTTTATCTATGAGCACTGATTGACTCATGATGTTCCCTGTTTTCTATATTTCAGTGAAGAAATCATAGGTTGTCATCAAACTGGAATAGAAATACTGCCCTGGAAACATCCATTTATTTGAATGTGTTAAGATGTATGTCAGTGTTGTGTTATACATGTTTATGGGTACTAATATAGCCATTATATGATAACTTGATTGGAAAGGCCAGTTGTGAGGGAGGGAATATCCATTATAGCACAAATTCCAGCACTCATACTGATTTATATCATTTATGTGTTATTGTCATTGATCAAGTGATACAGATGATCTTCCTTATATAAATTGATCTGATAGGCGCAATTTTTCACTACAATACAAATTATATAAAATTAGCATAAATTAACTACATAATATTTTGAAGCAATGGACTTTTAAGGAGATGCCAAATAGAAATTAGGTCAATGATCTTCTGGATGAGGTACTTCAGTGGTGGGATTCAGCCTGTTCACACCAGTTCACTAGTACCAGTAGCTAACTGTTTGTTCAGTTCAGTGAACCGGCTGAAACCTTGACCCTCCACTCCCAGCCATTCCTCCCCTTGCTGCAGCCCCTCCCTCCGTCACCGGGAGTCCAGGCGCCTCAGCAGGCAGCGAGTGAGGCTTGGCTGGGTTCCTTGGCAAACAAGGCCTTCTCAGGGGGCCAATCTAGCGCCCGGGCTGGCTACAACACAAACATTAATTCTCTGCCATATTTGAGATTCCTAGCTGCAATGGAAAGCAAAGCTAGGATTGACGTCCACCTGGAAGCCACTTGTTCTCCATGCACTCAAGCTTTTCCCCGCTCCAGCCTCCCAACCATCCGCCTGAACCCGTGGAGGTGAGAGAAATGGAGAGGGCTGAATTTTTGCCTGGTTTGTCCGGCTTGGGGGGGGGAGGGGACACAGACAGGGGCCTAGGGAGGAGGCCGTTTTCTACCCAACACGACAGGTGGACAAATCTAGGCAAAAAACCAGCCCTCACCGGCACTCAGCTTCACTGACAGCGGGCTTGCAAAGGGCAATCATGAGCTACCGCCTGCGTCAAGCTAGACTGGAGAGGGAGAGCGGAGTGAGCAAGCACTGAGGAGACGAGAGGAGGGAAGCCAGGCAAAGGGGCGAGGAAGGGGCATTCCGTAGCACATGCACTTTCCCTCAGCCCTCTTCTTTTGGAGGAATACTATCCACTTAGCTCCGTTTCTCTGCCTCTCACCCCATTAGCCAGCCTGCTAGCGGGAGGTGATTGGGTGGGCTTTATTGCGTTCCAGGTATTTCCCACCCAAACAGCATACCACATTTGCAATGGGGGGGAGGTGTTTGGGGAAAGTAGCAGGGGAATGGGTGGTGGTGGCAGAGGAGCCACTTTTGAGCCATTGGTTTTGGCGGGGCGGAGAGTCTCCCCCTAGTTACACAGGCAGAGGTATGATTCCCATTTCGGTAGCCCCCTGTAGGAAAAAAAACCCCCGTGGCTTGGCCCAGGCTGTTGGGTTATTGGCAGAACTTCTGCGTCCAGAATGGACCCACCACACCACCCATATCCGCTGGCAGCGAATGGTGTGTACAAAATGAAAGGTTTTGCCTCCCCTGGGCAGTAGAGCTTGCCAAAAAAAATATTCTTGCCAAAAAGATATTCAGTTGATATTCTCACAGCAGAGATGAGAATATCAACTGTCTCTAGCCCCTAATTCTTCTTAAGCATTGCCAAGTGAGGAACGGCTCTGGTAGACTTTCTAAGCCTACCTAAAGCAGGTGAAGCTTTACCTGCAGGATGAAAAAGGGATGTTAATAGGGTTAGATATTAACAGCTTTTGTCTGGAGGAGGAGGAGGAGTGAGGAGAAAAATGAGGAAAAGCGGCCGTGAGAAGCGCCCTACCAGGCACAGGTTTCCTTCTTTCTTTCCTCCCCCGCCCCGCCCCGCCCCATCTCCCCACCTCACCCACCAGAGACCCCTGGATTCCCTCCACAACCCTGCCTAGCCTGCACAGGCACCACCCACACGAGTGACATTGAGTTGGCCACGTCCATCTAGTCACATGACCACCCAGCCGGTCATTAGGGCAGAGAACTAGTTGTTAAATTAGTTGACTCCCACCACTGAGGTATTTGAATGGTATATGCAAAACTAAAGTTTCATTGTAATATAGAAGCTTTTCTTTCAGTTGCTTACATGTTTTTATTATTTGTTTTTTCTTGGCCTTGGAAAACTTGTTGTATGAGTAATAACACAGAACCACTAGGAATGATTGTCATTTTAAGGTATATATTAAGTCACTTATAAAAATCACTGCAGGTGGTATGGGACTTGAGTGCACATAGCTGGGGGCATTTATTGGTTGAAAGGCAGAAATTTATAATATGCAAATTTGCATTTCTGTGGAAGGGCAAAGTTTGAGGGCACGAGATAGTTTGAGGGATGGGCTGAATGAATTCCCACTTGCTCATGAGGAGGGTTTATGAAAACATCTTGGCTCACTGCACCATTCAAGGAAGTTAAGAGATTTTCTGATTCAAATACAATTGAGAATAATCTTTGATTGAATACAGAATTTTAAATTAGACGTTCCACAAAAACAAAAGGTTGCTAAGATCTTTGTGCCTTCTATTCACACTGTGCTTTCTTTGCTCAGATTTTCTTTTAATAGCTATTGTCTTCTTTTTTGACTGATAGGAATGTTTTAAAGAAAGTGCTTTTTCCTCCAAATTAAACATTCAGTTTGAATCTTAAATTGTGGGGAAGTCAGAGCTAGGAATCTTGGCTAGGATCCTCTTAGATATTGTAAACCTTTAGTTTATAAACATGTTTCAACTGGCTACTGAATAAACTCATTTTCTGAGTCAAGACAATTCAATCATAATAAACTAATCGAATTGGCTGGAGTTCTATATCACACACAAGCTAAGTAGGATTAACATGCCAGTTCAGCCTTTAAAATACAATGCAAACTCTTTGTTTACTACTTCTCTAAAGCTAGAGATCTTCAAAGCTGCAGATGAATTGTACATTATGAGTTTCTTTGGAGCAATTGGGGGGCCATTCCAAAAGTGTTGGAATATTTTACCAGAATAGCACAGGATGAGACATCTGATCCTTCTTCTGCCCCTGGTAATTATGTTGTCTATATTTATTGCTAAAGGAAGCTCCCTTAGCTTTTTTTTTCTAGTCTCAAATTGCAGGACTCCTATATCATACAAAACAGGTGTGGTGGTTCAGTGGCTTAAAAGACTCTGGAGAAGGTCTATACTCCAGCAGTTTGAACCCAACCCCCCCCCCCCCCAGTGAGCTCCCATCACTTATCTCAGTTGCCAATCTAGCAGTTTGAAAGCATGTAAATGCAAGTAGATAAATAGGTACCACTTCAGTGCAAAGATAACAGCGTCCCTTGTCAAAGATGTCAAAGGTATCCTATGGTCTTCAGGTTGCCAACCATGGTCTGTATAGAGCTCAGGTGCACTGACCCTTTCGTAGCTTAAGAACCCTAATTTATATAGACAGAAGATAGGGAAATTGGTGGCAAATGCTTTTAATTTAATGTCAGTTGGTAATTGGCCACAAGTCTGTTCTCATTTCTGAACAGTTAACTATTATGTTTGAAGCAGTGGTGAAATCCAATTTTTTTTACTACTGGTTCTGTGGGCGTGGCTTGGTGGCCATGGTGTGGCTTGGTGGGTGTGGCAGGGGAAAAATACTGCAAAATCTCCATTCCCACCTCACTCCTGGGGGAAGGATATTGTAAAATCTCCATTTCCACCCCACTCTTTGGACAGCGACAGGTGGTATTTGCTGGTTCTCCGAATTGCTCAAAATTTTTGCTGCCGGTTCTCCAGAACATTAAGAATGGTTCTTACAGATTCTATACAAACAATGCAAACCACGCTGTTGTCATTGTATTTTAAGAGTTTTTACCAAAGCATTATTTGGTGAAATACATTTCTACTAGGGCTTATGAACTCCCATAATTAAACATTTTAGGTGAAATGTTGAAGTGTTAACCAAGCTACAGATCATTATTATTCCAGGTCTCCCTCTTTTAATACAATAAAACCTTAGATGTTTGTTAGCTTTAAACAGAAAAAAACACAAGGGTGAATTGGTCACAGTAGTCTTTTATTGCAAGCCCAAGACACACCACAGACATAACAAGCATTGGACAAGGAGTCATAGATTCACATTTACAGGTTTTGGTTCTTGATGGCACAAAGACTCAGGGAGGGAGGTGGCAGTGGTACAGTGAAATATTTAACAGATCTGAGGAATCTGATGAATAATGAAACAAATGGTCTTTGTCACACACACACACATGCTCTTTGGCACTATGTGTCCTGCCTATGCTGCATAATGCAGTTCTGATGTTTTGCTTATGAACCAGGTCTAATCCTGGGAGCACTAAGATATATTCCTCTTTTGAGGCCTTCATGCTGAAGAATGAACACAAATACAGCCTTCTTGAAAGGGCCCTGTATGGCACCCAAATCCTTCCAAGTGGGATCTTGGATATCTAAATTTTAGCTGTAGTAACAGAGAAAAAAGCACTCCTCTTTTGTTTGCTTCTAAAGCTATGGCAGATGGGAGAGCCCTCCCTCTCTTTTTTTAAGATTTAGATTGGTTCTGCTCTCCTGAGGTTGCTGAATTGGAATGATACATATGGATGAGTAAAATGCCACATTTGGACTCTGATTCCTGACTGCCTGTGGTGCAGCTGTCAATGAAGCAGAAGGGCCAGGTGAGGCGTTTCTGGGAATCCACCATTGTTTCCTCTGAATTCCAAAGTGAACTGCTGTGAGTTCTCACTTCAGCAGCAGATCCTACGTACAGAGAAAAGATGAAGATAACTCCAAGAATCAACTAATGGGTAGATGCGATCACTGGATACTGCAGGGACATTTTCTTCCTATACTTCAGCTGAGATGGATAAGTTTAATGAAGAGCGATAATCTCAGCCATGAATAAAACATAAAGCCTTATACCATTCATCATAGCAACTGGGAAGCCAAAACATCATTTTCAGCAACTTCATAAAGAATGACCACTTGTGAATAGGTGCACAATTGGATGAGTAAAGCGTCCTATAAGGTGGCCAATTTTATATTTGCAGCTTTGAAAATAACAGTCCTGGGAAACAGTCCAGTAATTGGCCAAGGTGAAGAAGTCTGTAATGGGGTAATGATAATGTTCAAATTACTATGCAACTGAAGAAATCTGATTTAAAACTGCTAGTAAGCCAAGGCGTTCCATGGGCTTGGTAACAAACTCTTGCCCTAATCAATCTTTCAGGAAATACAAGGAAACAGCTATGTAGATTGCTCAAAAGCTTCATCGGAATACTTATTCTGTTGCAGAAGATAACAGTATTCTACAGAGCAAGGCTAGGGAAGCTACAAGAAACTGTAACCTTGTATTTGATAAGGATAATGCTGTGGGGAATAAGTAGGCAGAAGGCAGTGATCAACCAGAGCTGGATTCAGAGGGTTTCCTGTTAATTGTGGTAACAGCTTTATAAAGTTGTCAGAATAGCTTGACAACTTGATATCCATTCAGCACTCGCGGAGCTTTAAACTTGTCTTTCTGCAATGCTCAGGGGAGAAGTAATGTTCCAACAGAGAATGTGTTAAAAAACATTATCAAGACTAAGAAAGAGGCTACATACAATATTTGCATTTAAAAAAAAATCCCCTCACCCCTTGGGGACTTTCTCCTCTCTCCCAATCTTGACCATTTGCAGTAATCCACAAAGAATGCACCCCTCCCAATGACAGTGAAAAAGCAGAAGTACACAGAAACATACAAAACTAGCTAGTGAGCTAAGTGATGATTCAGCAAATAATAAGTCACAGCAATGAGAGGAGATGGGCTGGAAAAGGGCACTATGGGTATCAAGAGGATATAGTATTAAGGAGTTAGCCAAGTTATGAAGTTAGCCTTGGATGTGGGTTGACAAACCATGTTGGGCAAGGACTGAGTGGCTGCCTCAAAAAAATGTTCCAAATTGTTGAGGGCCTGAGAAAATAGAGAATTGGAAGATATTATAGGACTAAAAAAATATAAAAAACCAACAGGCTTTACTTTTGACAGCATCTGGCTGTTTTTCAAATAGGTGGGATATGTAGAGAGTAGCAAAGATAACCAATTCTCCTGTCACTTTTTCCCTATGTGCCCTTATCCCCCTGTGTCCTAGGGTATTGAGACCCCCTAGGAAGCAGATTACCTGTGAATTACCCAGCATGCACTGAGATACCCCTCCAGCGATGGCATCACACACAGCATAAAATGGAGGCCTGTGGAACAAGGAAGTGGCAGTTTCTTTAACCTTCTTCTCCTTGCCCTGATTCCCTGTATGTGAAGAACCCACAAATCACCTCCCTACCTGAATTTCCTACATGCATTTAAAAAAAAGTATAAAACATACTGGGCTGTAACGTTGAGCATCCACTTTACTGCTTTTCCCCTTTTCCATGGAGCCTGCAGCATTGCTAGAAGGGAGCAGCTGAGTTACTGAAAGGAACCAAGCACAAAATAACAGTAAGTTATATCAAAACATATTCTGGGGGAGACTTGGCTATGATGGAAAAAGTCTGGGAATGGGGTCAATCAGTTATCAACAACCTGTGATATACAAACGGCATGTTTATCTGGGATATTTCTCATTTGGTAATGCTCCTTAATAAAATTCTATTTTTGTGTCTATTATTTGGAAGATACTTGGTGATTATTTGAATTGGAATTCTAGGATTTAGAATTTAAATCTTGGGGGGAGAAGAACATATCTTCCCTGGGATATCTAAGAATGAGAAAGAAATTAATTTGATTAACTTTTTAAGGTGAAGTTATTGAATTTGCACTGAATGTGTATTCTGAGAGCTACTCTTGGCTGAATATTGTGACACAGTTCATTGCTAAAAATGAACACATTAGAGAAACTGTAAATGTATAATAATGCATATTAGAAAAAATTACTAATAAACATGGTAGGGAAAAGTCTATTAAAAATGCATGCTATCAGCTTTCAGAAAAATGGATAGAATTGTTCAAACGTATCCTAAATTGAGGAAAGAAACACATTCCTCAATTGTCCTGTTCATCAAGTAAGACCCTCCAGAATTTGTCTTCGTTGAAAACCAGAACAACCACAATATTCCATGTTTTGGTTCTGTCAAATCGTAGCCCACCAATTTGGTAGAAATCTTGAGGCACAATATATTTGTTTTGGGTTTAAAACAAATATATCAGGTGGTGGCAGTGCCTGACCAGTCTTTTCTTACATTGAATTATATCTGGTTAGTACTTGGACTAGATGTCTATGGAGATTCTCAGTCATCCAGGTCATGGTTGTCTCAAAGGTGTTTTTTCAAGAGGCCACTGGACTTTCTGGTTTTTCTTTGAAGACGTTTCGTTTCTCATTTTGAAGGCAGCAAAGTCTAGGACCCGGGTACCTTCGAGACCGCCTTCTGCCACCAATAGCCTCCCACTGGCCAGTTCGCTCCCACAGAGAGGGGCTTCTCAGGGTGCCATTGGCCAAGTTATGTCGGCTGGCGACACCCAGGGGGAAGGCCTTCTCTGTGGGAGCCCCAGCCCTGTGGAATGAACTGCCCCCGGAAATGCGTAAGATCTCCGACCTCCGGGTGTTTCGCTGTGCCCTTAAGACCCTGTTGTTCTGTCAGGCTGGGCTATCAACGTAATTTTAATTGGGTGTTTTAAATTTTGGGGTTTTAAAGTGAGCCAAAATTATTTAAAAATTCTAAATTATTTTAATTGATTTCTGTGTTGTGCTTTTAATAGGCTGTACACCGCCCTGAGTCCTTCGGGAGAAGGGCGGTATAGAAATAAAATTATTATTATTATTATTATTATTATTATTATTATTATTATTATTGTTATTGTTGTTGTTGTTGTTGTTGTTGTTGTTGTCCACATTTTGGACAGAGAGGACCGCTGGTTTGAAAGAGTGGTCAAAGAGGCCATCTATGTCAAAATTGAATAGCCCTCTCTCAACAGAAGGGGAGCGATATGACATCATCTATCTCCAGTCTGCAACACAGCTTTTGAAAAGAAGAAGGCTCCACACCTATTTGCACCACTCGGGTAACCCCATAAACCTCCAGGTGGACTTAACGACTTGCTAAAAGAATGCAAATGTCCAGCTGTTTGAAAGGAGTATAAATCCTTCCATTCCCCAGCATCCAGTCAGAGCTGAAGAAGCTTCTTGGATGAGAAGTGAAACGTCTTCGAAAAAAACCCAGAAAATCCAGTTGCCTCTTGAAAAAGCACTTTTGGGACTACTTGGGCTAAAGAACACCAGAGATTCCTAGGGCTGTAGAGAAAACTTCCTGAAAGTATGACAAATTACTTACATGCTATTTGTAGAAAACAGCATGGAATGTATTCATGTACTCATCAAAAATCAAACTTAATCAAACTTTTACTTAATGTGTAATCATTGGGGGAGGGAATACACCCAAAGAAATATTCTTGGCAAGAGTATAGATATAGCTGTCAGTACTTCTGCAAGATCCTCAATTCATTTGATTATCCCCAAACAACTACCCACCTTGGTTACAAAATTCGGAGAAGCAGCCAGTTTATTCATAAACCAAAATAAGTGGGAAGAAAAATGATACTTTTAGCAATCTATGGCAGAAATCAAGCCTGCATGTAATTGGATTCTATATAGTCACAGGGCTTCTGGCTATATTGACATTGGCTTATGGTATGTAGATATACTAGCTGACCTCACTGTAGAAAAAGGAATCCATGATATTTGGTGAGGGAAAAGAGAAACAAGCTGGAACTTTGGAGGAAGATTAATGCCAGCTGGTCACTATTCAATCTCAGTGGAAAGGTCTAGAAAGGAAACCTAAAAAGTGACTTATGACAAAGAGATTTTCTATTCATGGAGAAGGAACGTGAATGGAGCAACAGAAAGCCCCTGATTGAATCTAGAAGATCAGTTGTTATTGTTGTTGCGGCTACTGCTGCCGCCCAAGTGACATTTCCCCGCTTTCCTACGCTTGCCGAAAGGGAACCCTGGAGTGGGTTGGGCTCCGAAAGCTGCACGTGACGACGTAAAGCGCGTCTTGGAGGTGGGGATGTTGCCTTCTTCCCTTCGCTTTGGAGTTAAGTGGACC
>WNWU01013504.1:0-11330 GCA_012654045.1 Ptyas mucosa
CCATTTCAGAGAAATGGCTGTCCAGTCTCTTCTTGAAAACCTCCAGCGTTGGAGCTCCCAGAACTTCTGAAGACAAGCAGTTCCATTTGTTAATTGTTCTCACTGTCAGGAAATTTCTCCTTAGTTTTAGGTTGCTTCTCTCTTTGTTCAGTTTCCATCCATTGCTTCTTGTTTTGCCTTCTACTGCTTTGGAGAATACATTGCCCCCCCCCTTCTTTCTGGCAGCCCCTTAAAAGCCTGTTGCCTATCACATTCTTGGGCAAAGCATGTGAGCCATTTCCTCCTTTCACTGGTCCATGAAAGTGCATCTATAGTATGTAGATGCAGATAATAAAGTCGAAAAAAGCGAGCAACATTTTACAGAACTATAGATATATTGAGGCTGGGGGTGACAAGGAGTGGCTGAGAGGGGAGGGGCTGGGCAAAGTGTCCCTTGATATGAGTGATGTTGAGTTGGCCATGCCCACCCAATCACATGACCACCCGGCCACGCCCACCAAGCCACACCCACCAAGCCACGCCCACAGAAGTGGTTGTTAAAAAAATTGAATCCCACCACTGCTAAGCACGCTTAACCAGATGAATCCCTGGTAGGCAGATTTTTTTTTCTATTTTCCTCCCCAAAAACTAAGCTGGGTCTTATAGTCGTGTCTTATACTCCGAAAAATACAGTAGATATTTCAAACTTTATATTTTGTTGTTCCACTTGCTTTAAACAACATACTAACAATTTATCTGCTTATTCAATTTACATCACATTACATAAATTTCTGATTATTTTATAAATATGTTTCTTAGGACAAATGTTTCTATCAGATTGAAAATGCACAAGATTTAGACTCCCACCTACAAATATCATTCACACTTCACAATGCTATTCACTGCTTCACAGTGCTTTACAGACCTCTCTAAGCAGTTTACAGAATCAGCATATTGCTCCCAACAATCTAGCTCCTCATTATACCAACTTCAGAAGGATGGAAGGCTGAGTCAACCTTGAGCTGGTGAGAATTGAACTGCCAAACTGCTGGCAGTTGGCAGTCAGTAGTATTAGCCTGCAGTACTGCATTCTAACCACTGCACCACCATGGCTCTTATAAATGACGATGAAGGGACAGTGTGGCAATTTTTAAAAATATCTTCTGGACTAATTTTTTGTAGAGCTATAAAAATTATCATAACAATCTTAAAATTCAATGTCTTCAAACAAAGAATGATAAAATATCCATCACCCAAACCTATGGAATTATTAATTAAATAATAATACCAGTCAGAGCAATATTAACATGAGTATATGATTAATTCATCCAAGCAATTTCAAAAGAAAGAGATTTTTCATAATGCAAAATATGGGGCTCCTTTATTGATATGACATCAATTTATTCTTATAGAACCTTTCCAATTTTTGAAACATATTCCTATGTCTACCAATATTATATGTATCTTCAATCTCATGGAATCATAGTTCTTAGCTGAAGTTCAAGATTTTGGATTGAGCCTTAGAAACAATTTAGAAAATATCATAGCATCCTTCCCCAATCTGATGTGCTTCAGGTTTTTTATTTTAGATTACAACTATTTTGAAAATTCAATGTCTTCAAACAAAGACTAATACAATATCCTTCATCACCCAAACCTATGTAATTATTAATTAAATAATAATACCAGTCAGATCAATATTAACATGACTATATGATTAATTCATCCAAGCAATTTCAAACAAAAGAGATTTTTTCATCATGCAAAATATGGGGCTACAACCTTTGCAATTTTTGAAACATATTCCTATATCTACCAATATTATACATATCTTCAACCACGTGGAATCATAGTTCTTAGCTGAAGTTCAAGAGTTTGGGAAAATATCACAACATCCTTCCCCAATCTGATGTGCTTCAGGGTTCTTGTTTTAGATTACAACTACTAAAATACTAAGCCAAAGTGTGAATGATGTCAGTGAAGATTAAAACATGTTTAAAAGAATGGGACTTTAGAAGCAAATGTTCATGTTTGTTATATTAATTATTTTAATTAGTCATGATCCCAGAGGAATCCATCATATTGATAGCATGCTTACCAGAGATACATAATGGGAAATCCATGTAACCGTCAACACACTTTCTGACTGATGGAACCACAAGGACATATCCTTCATTGCACTGAAACTGCAGGCTATGATCGCTTTGAATAAGCCGAGCTTTTCTTTGATTCCCAAACACAAACAAGTTTTTTGCTGCTAGCTGTTGTCTTGTGATACTGCAGGGTGCTAAAAAAGAGAAAAGAAAGTAGATCTTCTCAAAGGAGGTAATTTGTCCATTGGTTTCCCTCTGTTCCACTGCCAAGAAAATCAACCCAGTTTACCAATCACAATGACAAAAAATCAAATAAGCCAAGTTATACCACAATATTAATGATAACCAATGTGTGATTCCGCTATAGAGAGGACTGGCTTGTAGGAGTGTGCACAAACAGATGATGATGTTGTTTCTTTCAAGCTAAGAACAAACAGCCCAATTCAGAATCTTCTGCAAAGACATTTTGAGTTGGCTGAGTTGTAATGGAACAAAATTTCAGACAGATGGAGTGTTACATATTCTGTTGAAATATGATGCAAAACTTCTTAACTTATCTAAGCAGAGAAGATTGGCTCTTGGATTCCTTTACTATTTTATTGTATTATTTTGTTTTATATTTTATTTTATTTTTACAATTTTCCCTTTATTGAAGAGGTTAAAATACAAAATCCCAAAGGAAAAAAAAATAAAGACAAAAGAAAGCCAGACAAAAACATTTTAAAAAGGGAAATTTAAAAAAAGGAAAAAAAATATATTATTTTTCTTAGTTCAACACTGACAAATCTATTGCAACAATAATAACTCCCCCTCTCCTTGCAAAGCAGGTCCAAAATTTCTAAGTTTGTACATCTATTTGCAACCCAATTGACCTGTGATACAGTACATATATGATTTTTTAAAACAATATAACCAACAACAAAGCTAAAGTTCAAACCACTCTGTTAAAAGTCTCTTTTGGTATTTACCACACATCACCCTGGTCATTATCTCTTTGAGTCCAGGGTCAAATACCTTTTGTACCTCATTTCCAAAGTTCACAAGTCTCTGTGTAAGGACCTGCACCAACTGGTCCCTCAGGAAAGCTTTAACTGTTTTCTACATTGAGTTGAATCAAAAGAATTTTTACTGAGAGAAAGTGGTTGCAGTAAAGTCAGGCAGAATATCTAGGTTTCTAGCCTTCTCTGTGGGGGCACCTACCATCTGGAATGAGCTCCCCCCAGAGATACAAAGGATCCCGGACCTACGCACCTTCCTCCACGCTCTCAAGACCTTTTTATTTAACTAGGCCGGCCTGGCCTAATTCTCCTCTCATAATAATCATGTAAATTTTAATATTTTAATTTGTTTTAAATTCTTAGGGTTTTAAATATTAAGGCCAAATTATTTAATCGGATTTTAATTTGTTTTAAATTTTGTATGCATACTGTTTTACTTTATGGCTGTTCACCGCCCTGAGTGCCTCGGGAGATAGGGCGGTATATAAATTAAATAAACCTCCAAACCTCTAAACCTCTAGGTCCCATGCAAAGCACAAAGCAATTCTTCCATTTTCCTGAAACCAAAACCCCCTGATCAGTTCACCAATGTGATGCCACAGGGATGTGGTGCTAGGCAGGTAACAAGTCATTCTCATGGCACGAATGCTTTGGAATCAAGCTGGAACCAGCTGAGAGGGAGTCTGCTCCATCTCTGAAGACAATCCCCCTCCCTGATTCCCAAGCAGTTTAGCAAAAGTGAAAGCATGCAAAAAATGTCAGCAAGCCTTCCTTCAACAGAATGGCAGGACATAATGGTTGATTATTTAAATATCTCTGCAACATCCATTTTTGAATAATTCTCCTTAACAACACAACATTGATCTTGCCATAAAGTCTAGTCCATCCTTCATCATATCCATTGTCTCAACATTTCTTATATTCATATTCTTTTCAATCTTTTCTGGCAAATCTATATTTTTTTCAACCAAATACTTTCTTCTTCACATCTGACAGAAACTGATTGGGTTCCAATTCCTCAAATTGCAGATCGAGCCCAATTGTTATTTCCTGCTATTGGATCTCATCTTGAGTTTGCACAAACGTTATTGATTATCAGTTTTTTCATTTATATTTTCAAATAAAACTTGTAAGTTGGAGAACATTCTTTTTTCATTTCCTTCACAAAAAATTGTTTCATTTGAAAGCATGATTGCTATATACTGACGTGGGCCGGCAGTAATCGAGGCAGATCCGGTTAACAGTAACAATGGCCTTTAATCATAACGTTAACAGCAACAGAACATTTGCGATCAGCTAACTGCGTGAACGGACAGAGAGCAAGCCCTCAGACACTGACAGCTCTTAAATACCCCGCAGCTGTTGGCGTCTTACCCAATCAGCGCCTTCCTCCTTCCCGCCAGGATAGCGCCCTCTTCTGGCGGCTGTGATTACGCATGCGCCGGCTGTCAGGACATTACACCCCTTTTCCCCAGTATGGTGCACGTAATCATCTAAGTAACCTGGCTGGTGCCGACTTCTTTCTGAGCGGCGAAGATTGGTTCCAGCTGGAAGTATGTATGGAAACTGTGGAGGCTCGACGTCGGACTGCAAAGGCGGAGTGAACCTGCTGCCCTCAGGCTCATCTGATTCCACCGGCTCCACCCCCACAGATAAGTGCAAAGGCCTCGACAGCAACAGGTTCTCAGGCGCGCTAATTTTTGTAGGAGGGCATGTAGGTGGGGTAGGAGCAGGAGTGGCTGGGATGTCCGGCACCTGTGGGAATGGCGGATGTCGAATTCTTAATTGATCTACATGCCGCCGCCGAGTACGGCCATAGGTCAGCAGGACAACATACGAGCGCGGACCTGTCACCCCCGAAATCGTCCCTGGGACCCATTTTGGGTTGCCACAGTAATTTCTAGCATAAACAGAGTCCCCTTTGTGGAAGGTTCATACCCCACCCACGGAGTCTAGGGGAAATTCAGGGGCATAGGATGGATGTAGATGATCCAAATCTATCCTTAACCGGTGGCCCATAAGTAATTCCGCCGGTGATTTATTAGTGACCGGGCAAGGGGTTGAATGTTGTGTCAAGAGGAAGGTGGCTATCCTAGCCTGCCAATCCCCCAGTCCCAACCTACGGAGAGCCTCCTTAGTTGATCTTATGGCTCTCTCAGCCCGGTCATTACTGGCAGAATGAAACAGGGCCACAAGGGCATGCCGAATGCCATGCCCCGCTAAGAAAACCTGGAAAGTGGTAGAAGTGAATTGAGGGCCGTTATCGGAAACGATAACGTCCGGCAGCCCATGGGTTGAGAAAAGAAGCCACAGAGCCCAGACGACAGCGTCTGCGGTGGTGGAAAACATAGGAACAACCTCGACCCAATTAGAGTAAGTGTCTACCACTACCATAAGGGTCCGCCCCTGGATTGGCCCCGCGAAATCGATATGCAGGTGGGACCAGGGGCTGCGGGAGGCATCCCAATCCTGGGGAGGGGCAGCAGGCGCTGAAGGCCTAGACTCTTGGCACTGGGAGCACCCCTCCACCCAACAAGCGATGTCCTGGTCTAAACGGGGCCACCAAACATAACTCCACCCCAGAGCCTTCATTCGGGCAATCCCCGGGTGACCCTCATGTAAAGATGACAATATTTGATTACGCAATGCAGGAGGAACAATGACCCGCGCACCCCACAACAAACACCCCTTAAGTGTGGAAAGTTCATTCAGCTGGACCAGGAAAGGCTGGAACTCGGGAGCAGCTTGTCCAGGAGGCCATCCCCTCCGAACCCAATCCAGGACTCTTGCCAAGGTTTTGTCCTTTGCGGTAAGCCTGGCAACATCCACGGCAGAGACAGGAAAACGCTGGTCATCGATCAGCAGAATGGCAGCGACGGGCACTGGGTCATCCACCTCTGAGGGCAGGGGGCAACAACTGAGGGCATCCGCGTGCCCAAGAGCCTTACCTGGACGATGTATGAGGCGATAGTGATAGGCGGCCAGGAACTTGACCCATCTAGCCATGCGAGGGGAGATGATTTGCGGGGTTTGCCTGTCCCCTGCCAGAATGCCAAGGAGGGGTTTATGGTCCGTGATGAGGTCAAAGGAACAGCCATACACGTAGTGATGAAAATGTTTAACGCCGGCCACCAAAGCTAGGGCCTCCTTATCGATCTGGCTGTACCTCCGCTCAGTAGGGGAGAGGGTGTGAGAGAAATAAGCAATGGGGGCTTCAGTCCCATTAGGCAGGCGGTGACTGAGCACAGCTCCGACCCCATATGGGGAAGCATCACAGGCAAGGGACAAAGGCAGGTGGCCATCGTACTGGACCAAGAGATTAGATGAAGTCAACAAGTCTTTGACAGAAGCGAAAGAGGCAGCCTCCCGATGGCCCCAAGCCCAAGGTGCTTGTGTCTTAAGCAAACGATGGAGCGGCTCTGCGAGGGTGGCTTTATGTGGAAGAAACATGTTATAAAAATTTAAAAGACCCAGGAATGCCTGCAATTCAGGCTTGTTCCTAGGAGGTGGAGCCTCCGTGATGGCCCATACCTTAGCCGGGGTAGGGTGGATACCCGCAGCATCGATTTGGTACCCTAAAAATTCGACCTGTGACAACCCCAGTTGGCACTTGTCGCGCTTCAGTTTAAGGCCAGCGTGCCAGAATCGTAGGAGGACCTTCTGCAAATGGCTCAGAAGTTCATGGCTATCCGTGGCCGAGATGAAGATGTCGTCAAAATAGGGTACCACCCCTGGTATACCCTGTAATATTCGCTCTACTAGGCTTTGGAAAATGCCAGGGGCCACACATACTCTGAACTGCAAGCAGTTGCATCTAAATGCGCCTCGGTGGGTAACAATTGTCTGTGCCTCAGCAGAGGCACTGTCCACTCGAAGTTGCTAATAGGCTTGCGCCATGTCCAACTTGGCAAAAATGGCACCCCGGCCCAAGGAATGCAGCAAGTGCTGCACAACAGGAACAGGGTAAGGATTTGACTGCAACGCCTTATTTAATGTCGCCTTATAGTCGGCACAGATACGAATAGCCCCATTTGGTTTGATGGCAACGACGATAGGCGTCTCCCATTTTGCATAGTCCACAGGCTCTAGGACCCCTTGGCTAATTAGTTTATCTAGCTCTTCGTCTACCTTGGGCCGTAATGCCAAGGGAACCCTCCGGGGTTTGAGCCTGATAGGGGTGACACCCGGGTCCAAGCTAAAAGAGACAGGTGTACCTATGTAAGTGCCCAGCCCCTCACTGAACACGTCAGCAAATTCATCCAGCAATGAGGTAAAATTATCCTCACCGTTCCTATGGACCCCCGTTACTGCTAGACCCAGGGCATCAAACCAATCTAATCCTAGGAGAGTTGGTAAGGTGCCGCTAACCACAATTACTGGCAGGCGGCCATTGAAATTATTATACTGCACTCTGACATTCGCACAGCCCAGGGTTGGAATGGCACTACCCTGATAATCCCGCAACCTAATGCCACATGGAGACAAACGTCTCTTTGACAACTTGGGCATAAGGCGCTTAATTGTGCTCCATGACACTATGGACATTGAGGATCCAGTGTCTACTTCCATTTTACATGGAATACCCTCAATTGGCACAGTGAGGAAGATTTTCTTTTTCACTTCTCTGCTGGCCTGGCCAACGACTATCTCAGATTTATGTGTGCCCTGGTAGATGGTAAAACACTCCCCCACCCTTAGGGCCCTGTCTCCCTTGAGGTCAAAACTCCTGGGACACTGGCCTCTTATAATTTGCTGTAGGGGGTTGGCCAGCTCGGCAAACCTTGGCAATGTGGCCCTTCCTGCCACAATGCCTACACTCTGCGCTTCAGAATCTGCAGGCGGACCGGTTATGGTTTCCCCCACAACCAGCACACTACCCCTGATCCTTCTGCTTCTCATGGGTTTGGTCCTTCTTTGGCACTGTCTTTACCCGGCTAACCCCGTCATCTTCCGATGATAGCTCAGAATCCAAGTCATCATGGTGAACAGCTGAAACCTGCCTCACCGCTGCAGGGTTAGATGCTCTCTGCATTTCGTTTGAGGACTTGTCTGACAGCTCAGAAGCATGGGCCTTGTCAATAGCCCACTGCAGGGTGGCATCCATTCTGGCCAACAGACGACGTTGTAAATGGAGATCCCGCACCCCACAAATTAACTGGTCAAGCAGAATGTCATCTAAGTCTTGGAATTCGCAATAGAGGGCAGCTGTCCTTAATGCTGCCACGTATTCGTTAATTGTCTCTCCCTCAGCCTGATATCTATGGCAGAAAGCGTAGCCCCTGGTGACACGGGAAGGCAAGGGGGCATAGTGTTCTCTTAACTTGGCCATCAAGGTGTCCCAAGGCACGTCCTGAACCCTCAGCGATGCTAAAAGCGCTCATGCAGTCTCAAACATCTCATGGCCACAGACGCTGAGGAAAACAGCTTGCTTCCTATCGCTTGGAAGAGCCTTATAATCATTAGCCACTAGGAAACAGTCAAAACTGTCCATGAAAGAGTCCCATGTCTCCTGCGATTGCTTAAAGGGCGCAAACAACGTTAGGGTGGCCATGGTATTTCGGCAGCTGCCTAAGGCACTTACTCAGTGCTCCGAAGGGTTCCTCACTTCACTGACAGTTGAAGCCTCGTCACTTGATTTGCCGCTTCACGATCCCACCTTCGTCGCCAGTGCTATATACTGACGTGGGTCGGCAGTAATCGAAGCAGATCCGGTTAACAGTAACAATGGCCTTTAATCGTAATGTTAACAGCAACAGAACATTTGCGATCAGCTAACTGTGTGAACGGAGAGAGAGCAAGCCCTCAGACACTGACAGCTTTTAAATACCCCGCAGCTGTTGGCGTCTTACCCAATCAGTGCCCTCCTCCTTCCCGCCAGGATAGCGCCCTCTTCTGGCAGCTGTGATTACGCATGCGCCGGCTGTCAGGACATAACAATGATAAACACTTTGATTCTCTGTTCAAGGACAAGAGAAGCAGATAAGATGTAACAGCTTCCACATTGAAATGGTGCCCCCTCCCCCGTTAAAAAAAGGGGAATTTTCCCATCAAAAATTAAGAAATAAATAACAAATAACAGCCTAATATCTGTAATGCGGACAAGGAATAACGTTGGGGAACTGGAGGAAAAGCTATTACCAAGATAACAGTCAGATATACTCCCTCTTTGAGGGAGATGGGCAGTTTAGAAATACATGAAGAATGTATGAATGAATGATATAAGGGTATAAGGGAATAAAAATACAGGGGTATTTTAGAAGACATCATATACACGAGGCTTTATTGTTGAATTGGGAGAAGATTAAAAAAGAGCACTATTTGAAAATTCCAGTCTGGGTCTCAACGATTGAAGCTTTTTCATATTCTGTAATATTTAGAATGTTAAGGATATTGATGTTGTGTTACCAACCAGCAGAGTAACTGCACAAGGAAACATTGCTGGGAGCAATGAATAAGAAAACTGGTTTAGCAAAAGTTTACTTTATCGTAGGAAAAAGCAGTCGCATAGTCATAAACAAATTCCAAGTCTTTACCATTTAAATCAGTCCAGTAGTTACAGTAAAACAAACTCACTCTGGTTCACAAACCACGATGGTAGCAGATCCATCAAACGATGATTAACAATAGCAGCTCCTTCACAATAGCAGTTTCTTCACAATAGCAGCTTCTTCACAATAGCAGTTTCTTCACAATAGCAGCTTCTTCACCATGTTACAATGCTTTGTTTAAATATACTCCCAACTAGTCATTATCCAATTACAGCATAACTCAGCAAGAACGTAACATTTACCGCTTAAAGTTACAGTATACATATATTGCCTGGCAACTGGTTAGGCCCAAACCATATCCTAACATAGAAGAAATCAAATTGTTAGATATAGTGAACTATTGGATGAAAAGGGTGAGCTTAAGTCAAAGCAGGAACTTGAAGAACAAAGTTTTCAGATGGATTGGTTCTCTTATTGTCAAATATGTTCTAGATATGAGGAAGATGTTAAACAAGAAGGTTTTTATAATGTTTTGACTAACCTAGATAAGATACTGACAAGGTCAGATGACTATGTAATTAAAAACTGTATAGTCATCTTTTAGAGGTAAAATTGGAAGAGGAACAAGTTAAAGAGACAATGATAGCATGGGGGGGGGGGAATTTTGGTCATGGGATTGATTTAGAAAAATGGCAAAAATTATGGTTACAAAACTATAAAATGACAATGTTACGGCATATAAGGAAAACTTGTATAAGATGTTTTACAGGTGGCATCTACCCCAGACAAGAATAGCCAGAATGTTCAAGAATAAATCGGAGAAATGTTGGAAATGCTATCAGACCCAGCATCATATTACCATATGTGGTGGACATGTGTAGAAGCTAAAAGATATTAGACTAAAATCCACACATGGTTGGCAAAAATGACAAAGAAACACATTGACTTTAAACCAGAGGTATTTTTATTCGGGATTTTACCAGAAATGTACAATAAAGGGATGAGATACTTAATTGTGAATGTTTTAACAGCGGCTAGAATTGTTTTTGCTAAAAAATGGAAAGGTGAGAAGGTATCTACTGAAGATGAACTTATTAAGAAAATTATGGATTGTGCTGAAATGAGTAAATTGACACTTGAAATTAGAGAACAGGAAGATAAACAATATTACTTAATTTGGGACTTGTTTTATCAATGGTTAGATAATAAAGCATGGAGTTAAGATATGAATTAGGAGTTGAAGTAATGACAAAATATATGAAATGATTTTTCTTTTTGTTTTGTTTTTTTCTTTTCTTTCTGTTCAACAATGGCTAAGTGTGTATAATATATAAAACTGTTAAACAAGAGAAATTTAATAACTGGAAATTTGGGATAAGGGATTGAGCACAAAAGAATTTTAACCAATCTACATACTGTTTGTAATTGTATTTCAATGATGGTGATTTTATGTTTTGTTTTGTTTTTTGTTATAAATAAAAAAAATTCAAAAAAAATGTATGAATGAGTGAGTGAGTGAGTGAGTGAGTGAGTGAGTGAGTGAGTGAATGAATCCGAGTCTTAATCAGAAATGTTTCAGTGAAGATATTTTGTCCCCTGAATAATCTCTGGAGAAACTCTACCGAATTGTCTGATCTACATTATCTCATAGAAAGGTAGTCAGAAAGGATGTGGGAATGTGATGAATTACCCACAAGGATGGTAGGATCTAGTTTGTTGACTATTAAATGATAATGCAGGAATCTTGGCAACTTTGCTGAATTAATCCTAAT
>WNWU01013506.1:0-63596 GCA_012654045.1 Ptyas mucosa
CTCATTTTTGCATTCGGTGCCGTCGTAACTTTGAACGGTCCCTTTAATGAACCGTTGTAAATCGAGGACTACCCTGTCAAGGACTCATTTTTGCATTCGGTGCCGTCGTAACTTTGAACGGTCCCTTAAACAAACTGTCGTAAGTCAAGGACTACCCTGTCAAGGACTCATTTTTGCAGTAGCTGCTTCGTAACTTCAAACAGCCCCTAAGTGAACCGTTGTAAATCGAGGACTACCCTGTCAAGGACTCATTTTTGCATTCGGTGCCGTCGATAGATTTTAGCTAGGCAGATCTGGTGGCATGAGCGAGGGGACGGTGAGTCTCCACAAACTGACGTGCAGTTGACATTCATTGCCATATCTGGGTGCACTTTGTTGCCATGCTGAGACTTCTTAGTTGGAGGGGGGTTAGGAGCCCACCATGGAGTAAGAGCCAACCATGGAGCAGGAGTTGGTCATGGTGTCGACTCACAGTTCTGGATGCAGGGCGCTTGGGTGCTGGTCACTTTTACATAGATAACATTGTACCTTAACTGTGCAAGCTTTCGCCATGTGGCCTGTAGAATTACAGATTTTGTACTCCCTGATCAACGCCTTTCTTTCATCCAGGAGCTTCTTTAGGAATTATCTGCACTTGTTCAGGGCATGAGAGGACTTGTGGAGTGGACAGATAAGATCTTCCTTTGCTTTCTGAGGTTGATGTAGAGCTTTCTTAGACGGCTTTACATCGGAGTTCCTCGATGGCAGGGTGATGACCTCTGTGTTATGCACTGACACAGAGGTTCTACCCTTTGCAGTCTGTGTTGGGTTTTTAGTCGAACCATGGTTATGGCTGGTTCTTTTGGTAGCTGGAAAGCATTTTCTGTAATGCCAAAGCTTTCAGGGTCAGTATATAGCACTGTTTGGTAGTCAATGAATTCTTTGAGAAGAGCGAGGAGGGGGGGGGTTTCCCTGAGTTCATTGCTCTATAAGCAGCAGCTAGTTGGACCCATTCTACACATAGCTCCCATGGCAGTTTTTGGACGATAGGCTTTTGCATCATGTACTGGTCTAGGCAAGTAAGTCCCGGCAATTTGGGGTCCTCTTGTGCTGTCCTCAATTCTGTGAGAAGGACAAAGAATTTCCACAGCATGTGGGGATCTCTGCTGCTGATGCCTGGGAAGTTGTTGACACGAGCCAAGAGCGAGGACCCCATTAGTGTAGATACACCATACTGCTGGTCAAGCATTCTCCAAGCTCGCTTAAGGGCAGTGACCAGGCTCTCTAGGTGGGCTGCGTAGATGTCACTTACTAATTCTGCAGAGTTTGGTTCCAGCAATGCCAACATATGCTTGAGCTCCTTGGCCGGCTGCAACCCTTCATCATGGATAGTACTCGTGAAAATGAGTTTCCATAGCAAATAGTCTTTTCCCAGGTTGTCCGAGAATTTCTGCACACCACTAGCTGCCCAATCCAACTTTCCCCATCGGGGTAACTGATCTATGATTCTTCTCGTAGAATCCCTTTGGGCTTCAGAATCGTCGTATTCTGGAGGTGGTGACCTATGCCCCAAGGAGCGAATCTAAGCAGACAAACAATTAAACAAACCATCAAGCATAAAATAATACCCTAATAAAGGAACTAGCAGGAAGAAAACCATATCCCAATATTGGCAGGGCAAGCTACTGTATATAAATTGGAAGTAAACACCACACTCACAGGCACTGATAATGTTATACAGTCAGACTAAAAAGGCATTAAGAGACGAAACACTCCACAAGGCCAGAGACCAGAATGTAACATATAGAGGAAGACAGATTATTATTCTTAAGCAGATCCCCAGAAGAGTGAGAGAACAGCGGCATAAATATCAATTCATAACTTCACAGCTGAGAAAGCATAATGCGCCATACCGATGGCTATTGCCGGAAGGACTCCTAGTGACGTGGCAGGAGCGGAAAATTAAAATTGAGAGTATTGAGGATGCACAAGACTTCTGTGAAAATTATTTTGGACGTGGCGAAAGCAAGAGAGAAGGGGAAGTAGTCAAAGAAAGTCAGAGAGATTCAAAAGAAGAATGGAGAAAAGAGAGAGGAGCTCAAGCAGAGCAGGAAAAAGGGAAAAGAAATGGGAGGAGGGGGGAAGCAGGAGGAGTGGAAGAATACGGGGTAGAGACTCGATTAGCAGCTAAAAATCAAAGGAGCGAACAGATAAAAATGAACCAAGGAGTAAGATTACTTACAGTAAATGTTAACGGTCTTAACGCCTCGACGAAAAGGAGACACATTTTAGTGAAAATAATTAAAGCCAAAACGGATATAACATGTTTGCAAGAAACACATATTAAATTATCACAATCTAATCTATTAAAATGCCCCAAGGCAGGGAAACTATTTGTAGCAGCTTCAGAAGAGAGGAAAAGAGGGGTAGCATATTTGTCAAAGAATATCTCTCGCCGAACCAATTGTTTGCAGACAAAGAGGGAAGAATACTGATATTAGAAGTAGAATTATTACAAAAAAAGATACTCCTGATTGGAATTTATGCGCCTAATACCAAGCAATCTTCATTTTTTCAAAGAATACAGAAAGAAATAAGAGAACGGGAATACGAGCAAGTATGTATTATGGGGGAGTTTAATGCGATTGTCAATAGAACACAAGATTATAAAACAGGGAAAAACACAAAGAGAGGGAATAAAGGCCAAGATAGGAGGATTTTACCAGCTATTTTTGAAGAAATGAGTGAGGAACTGGGATTGAAAGATACATGGCGAGAATACAATCAGACTAGAGAACAATTTACATATTATTCCCCCAGACATGGCTCATGGTCCAGATTGGATATGGTTTGGATGACACAAGAAATTAATTCTCAGGTGGCAGAAATTAGAATTTTACCAAATGGTTGGGCAGACCATAATCCAGTTTTGACAATTTTGAAGGAAGAGGGGAAAAATAGAAGGAGATGGATGATGAGAACAGAAATTTTACAGGAAAAGGAATTTATACAAAAATTAAAGACAGAAATATCACTCTTTTTTCAGGGACAATAAGACACCAGGAATGCCATTACAAACAATTTGGGATACTGCCAAGGCTTTCATAAGAGGTCTTATTATAAAACAGACAGCCATCAAATATAAAAAAGAAGAACAGGAAAGGGGTGAAATAATGAATAAATTGGCTAAAGCTGAGGAACAATTACAAGACAATCCACTATTTATTGAGGCAAAAGAATAGATAATAGTTTTAAAACATAGACTTAATCTCTTAGAGCTGGATAAACTAAAAGACAAGGTAAAAATAGCAAGACAAAAATATGTTGAGTCAGCTAATAAATTAGGAAGGTGGCTGACATATAGACTCAAAAAGGAAAAACAGAATAGACAAATTGAGCAATTGGAAGATAAAGAGGGAAATTTAATAAGAGACAAAAAAGGAAAGGAAAAAATTGCAGTGGACTTTTATAAAAAAATGTATAAAAAAGAAGAGATTGTAGCAGGCGCGATAAAAACTATATAGAAAATTCGGACTTACCTAAAATATCCAATCTGACAAGAGAAATATTAGAAGAGGAAATCACCCTAACGGAAATTGAAAGAGCAGTTAAGAAACAAGGGAATCTGAAAACACCGGGTATAGATGGATTACCAGCCGAATTATACAAAACAATATTTGATGTATTGGGAGAACACATGAGAGATCTTTTTAACGAAGTCCTGGAAAAGGCAGAAATTCCCCATTCGTGGAAAAAGGCAAATATTAGTCTAATTCCCAAAGAAGACCGCCCCTCACCAGACATAAAAAATTACAGACCAATATCTCTCTTGAACTCTGACTATAAAATTTTCACGACAATTCTGGCAAGTAGATTAAAAGGATTTTTGAACGACTTTATACATAGCGACCAGAAAGGGTTCCTACCAACTCGTCAATTAAAAGATAAGTTGAGGGTCATGTTAAACATATTGGAATATTACGAAGAATACCCAGCTAAACAAGTAGCATTAGTTTTCATAGACGCCCAGAAGGCCTTTGATAGAGTTAATTGGGAATTTTTATTAATACAATTAGACCATATGGGTTTTGGACAGAGATTCACCAGTGCTATAAAAGCGATTTATTCTAAACAAACGGCCAGACTGTTGATAAATGGGGACTTAACAGAAGAATTCCATATCAATAAGGGTACAAGACAAGGCTGTCCTCTTTCCCCCTTACTTTTTATCTTATCTTTAGAGACTCTCTTACGTAAAATAAGAAATGAAGTAAAAATAAAAGGCCTTAGAATTGGACAGCAGATATATAAAACCCAGGCTTTCGCAGACGATATGGCTTTCATCTTGGAGGAACCAATAAAATCTGGCACATATTTATTGAAGACGATTGAAGAATTTGGGACAGTAGCAGGATTATTGATTAACAAAAAGAAAACTAATTTACTAACAAAAAACATGTCAGAGGAGGATAAAAAGGAATTACAAGAAGCAACCGGGTTGAAGATAGTTAATAAAACTAAGTATTTAGGAATCTGGCTATCGAGTAGATGTTCAAGTATACAGGAAGATAATTACAACAAATTATTAAAGCAAACAAGGAAAGATCTAGATAAATGGGGCAAAATACAGCTTTCATTGTTAGGCCAAGTAATAACAATTAAATCCTACATTTTACCAAAATTCAATTTTTTATTTCAAACTGCTCCAGTGAATTTATCCAAAAAATTCTTCATGGAATTGAATCAAACAGTAACAAAATTTATTTGGCAGGGAAAGAAACCACGCATAAAAAAAAAGATGATGCAAGAAGTAAGAGAAAGAGGAGGTCTGGGTTTACCAAATTGGGAGAACTACCATTCAGCAGCTTTGTTAGTGTGGGTAAAAGAGTGGATCACCTTAGATAATAATCGGCTTCTTAAATTAGAGTGGCACGACCTACAACAGGGTTGGCATATGGCACTCTGGCGAAACAACACCCCACAAAGTAAATGGTTTACCAAACACTATATAAGGAATATTTTAATTCGAAATTGGGACAAGATTAGTAAAAAATATTATAACAAAACACTGTGCTGGATATCCCCAACAGAAGCAGTAACATATACAACCCAACAAAGAAATTAACATATAAAGAGGTAGTGAACGCACAGGGAAAACTCAAATCCAAACAAGAATTAAATTCAATAGGTATACAATTAGATTGGTGGACATACTTACAGTTTCAGTCTAAATACAAAAAAGATAGAGATGGGAGAGGTATTTACGTGGAACCACAAGAATTAGACAAAATTTTGATGGGACAAGAAAAAGGAATGATGTCCAAAAATTACAAATTATTAATGAGATTAGAGATAGGGGATGAAATAATCAAGGATACAATGATTGCTTGGGGGGAAAATTTGGGGTACTCAATTCACTTAGATAAATGGCAGGGGATATGGTGGGAGAACATGAAAGCAGTAGTTTCTATAGCGTATAAGGAAAATACAGTATATATAAAATGATATATAGGTGGCACCTATCTCCTGACAGATTGGCAAAAATGTATACAGGTCAATCAGCGGTATGCTGGAAATGTGGGCTTGAGAAAGGCACCTACTATCATCAATGTTGGATGTGCCCCAAAGCAGTGAAATTCTGGGAGATTATAAAAAAAAAATGGTTAAATGAGATACTAAACGTTGAAATTGACTGGCCTCCAGAAACATACTTGCTTGGAGCCAAACCGGATAATATCAAGAAAGACCTATGGTGATTTATCATGAGCAATCTGCACAACTTATTATTAATGGATGTCTAACATCAAATTTTAATATACAAAAAGGCACAAGACAAGGTTGTCCATTATCCCCATTATTATTTATTTTAACTCTAGAAGTCTTATTGAACCAATACGGGACTCGAAATCTTTGAATGGAATAGTTATAAGGCAAGAGGACTATAGAACTAGGGAATTTGCAGATGATCTGGTTGTTACCCTATCACAGCTGATGAAGTCAATAATTCAGATGAAGGATATTATAGAAGATTATGGCATGGTATCTGGTTTTAGACTGAACCAAAAAAAAAACCTAAAATGATTGTTAAAAACTTGACTGAGAGTAAGAAAAAGGAACTTGAAAGAGTGGCAGGCTTCGAAATTGTCTCAAAGGTTAAATATTTAGGAGTACAAATCGCAGACTCAAATATAAAACTGTTTCAAAATAATTATGAGGTTCTGTGGCAAAAGATACAAAAAGACATGCAAACCTGGAAGAAACTGCAGTTATCTTTACTTGGAAGAATATCAGCAGTAAAAATGAATGTTTTACCGAGATTTATTTTTTTATTTCAAATGATACCGGTGCTTAAGTCAGATAAACCACTACAAGAATGGCAAAAAGGAGTTAATAAATTTGTTTGGAATGAAAAAAAGCCAAGAGTCAAACTGAAAATAATGCAAGATACTCGGGAGAGGGGTGGTCTTAGACTTCCAAACCTTCGACTATATTATGAAGCAGCTGCATTGATACAAATAAGTGATTGGTTTGGAAAAACTAAGACTGGATTGTTGAACATAGAAAGTCATGACCTTGTTTGGGGATGGCATGCATATTTATTTTATGACAATAAAGTGGATAAAGTGCTTAACAGTCATCTACTTAGAAATGCCTTGATGAGAATCTGGAAGAAGCACCCAATCAAATGGGATTATAAGATTCTTTTATGGCTGGACCTTGCTGATACCATGTGGAATACAAATATTAAGTCACTCGGGGGTTTCTTATATAAAGAGTTACTTTATCCTGAAGGGGGCAGATGGCGGTTGAAGACTTTGGATATGCTGTTGGAAGAAGGGACTTCTTTGACTTGGTTGCAGTACAGTCAACTACAGATGAGATGGAAAGAAGATCAACAAACTGGTTTAATGGAATACGAAGTAGAATTGGTTAGACAGATAAAAGAGACAGGTCCAATGCATATTAAGAGAGTTTATAATGTTTTGTTAGAAAGGGATTCAGAAAATGAGTTAGTTAAAGATTGTATGATTAAATGGGCACAGAATTTTGCTCAACCAGTCATGATGGAAACATGGGAAAAAATATGGGTTCAGAATGTTAAATTCACACAGTCACAAAATTTGCGAGAAAATTTTTATAAAATGTTTTATAGATGGCACTTAGATCCCAAGAAACTGTCTTGCATGTACCCTAATGTTCAACCAAAATGTTGGAGGTGTGAATGTCTAGATGCTACATATTATCATATCTGGTGGACTTGCAGGAAAGTGAGGGCTTTTTGGATAAAAATTTGGTGGGTAATGCAAAATGTTATGAGGAAAAAAATACAATTTTCTCCGCAATTATTTTTACTGGGTATAGTTAAAGATTTTACACTGGGTGAAACAAAACTGATTTTGTATATGGTGACTGCAGCTAGGTTGCTGATTGCCCAATATTGGAAGAGTGATGCCTTACCGACTGTGGACCAATGGATTCAGAAGATGGCTGGATTTGCAGAAATGGCGAAGATCTCAGCCTTTTTAAAAGATCAGACGCATGAGAAGTATATACAGGAATGGAAAAAATGGATTGAATACATACAGAATAAATATCAGACTAGAAAATATCATGTAGCTTTCAGCTGAGGGGGATTGATGATTGTACTAGTAAATGTTAGTGAATAGAGAAAAAGATATGGAAGGGATGATAACATAGATATTGTTTGGTATTTTTAGTATTGCATATAGGGGAAGTCAAGGGGGAGGGGAGGGAAAGGGGTGGTGGGGGAGGGTTAGGGAGGGGTTTTTGTAGGGTATTGTATTGTTATAAACCTGATTTTTATAATGTTTGGGGGGGAAAGGGGGGGGAATTTGTATTTGTAAAACTTTTTCAATTAAAAAAAAAAGAAAGACCTATGGTATTTGGCGACCCATATTATCACAGCGGTGAGACTGACTTATGCGCAATTTTGGAAAAATCAAAATACCCCACCAGAGGAAACAATCATAAAAAAGATTTTGGACTGTGCAGAAGCGGACAAGCTGACCAAAAAATTAAAAGATAGAGATCAAACGCAAGCATGTTTATCCTGGGATAAAGTACATATTTGGCTAGAAAAGAGGAAATTATAAATTAAGATATAAATTAAACTAAACTGAAAAGCTTAATAGAGAGAACTCTATGTTATACTACTAAAGTGAGGTCGGGTCAACCTAAGGACAATGAATAGAGAAATGAATTGCTTTGACTCCCCTGGAATAGAATACCATATTGTATATAGATAGAGTGAGGTACTATCAGTACCTACCATATGTGTGTTATATGTAACGTTTGTGTGTTTTGTGTGTTTCTTGTTATATGGTGTATGTGTGATTTTAATGGAAAATGTAAATATAGACTATTTTTTTTAAAAAAAATGATAATGTCATACAGTCAGCTAATGGAACATCTGCAAGCAAACAACCAAGTTCAGAGAGCTCCAAGGACTCCCTTTATTAATTTAAAACAGATGATAAATTAGGGAAAATAGATTGATTTTGGATATTGCACTTATTTTTATTTTTTTTATTAAAAAGTTTACACAACAACAAAAAATCCCACCCCAGTATTCCTCCCCCCCTTCCCCCCCTCACCCCCAACACCCCTTCCCACCCTCCCCGCCCCCCCCCCTGACTTCCCAGAGCAAAATACAGGGTATTTCAATTAGCAGTCATAAGCTAAATTAACCTAACTATCTTTAAACTAACAAATCCCCCCCTAGGACCTTAACTCCACTATAAGTAACAGAATGCATCTACAATTAGCATTCATTCATAAGCTATTTGGCATTTTCTTGTCTGATATTTGTTCTGAATATAATCAATCCATCCTCTCCACTCCGATATATATCTCTCTTGCATATAGTCCTTCAAATATGCTGAAATTTTCGCCATTTCCGCCAAGTTCGTTACTTTCAGTATCCAATCTTCAACAGTAGGCAAAGAGTCCTTCTTCCAATGTTGTGCTACCAACAGCCTAGCTGCCGAAATTAAGTTTAAAATCAATTTAGTCTCTGATGATGTACAATCCATTGTTATACCCAATAAAAACAGTTGCGGGGTAAATTTCAGCCTTCTTTTCAAAATATTCTGCATCACCCACCAGATTTTTACCCAAAATGCTTTGATCTTCTTACAAGTCCACCATATATGATAATAAGTTGCATCGGCACAATCACATCTTCAACATTTAGCTTGCACATTTGGATACATACATGACAATTTTTTAGGGTCTAAATGCCATCTATAAAACATTTTATAGAAATTTTCTCTTAAATTTTGTGCTTGCGTAAATTTAACATTTCTAACCCAGATCTTTTCCCATGTTTCTATCATCACTGGTTCATGAAAGTTTTGTGCCCATTTTATCATACAATCCTTAACCAATTCTGTTTCCGAATCTATTTCCAATAATGCATTATACAACCTTTTAATATGCATTTGACTTTGATCTCTAATCTGTTTTACCAAGTTTTCCTCCTTTTGCATAACACCAATTTTTTGATCTTCCCTCCATCTAGCTTGAAGCTGACCATACTGGAACCAAGTATAGATGATCCCTTCTTCCTTCAATACATTTAAAGATTTCAGTTGCAATTTACCCCTTTCCATAAAAAGAAGCTCTTTATAAGTAATCACCTCCTGTTTTTGTTCTATACTTATATTTTCTATTGCATGTCTGGGAATGCCCATATAGGTATTTTATAATTTAACTTATATTGATACTTTTTCCACACCCTCAACAAAGCATTTCTAAGTATATGACCTTTAAACACCTTATCCACTTTTTTTTCATATAACAAATAGGCATGCCATCCATATAACAAATCATAACCTTCTATATTTAGAATTCTCTCTTCAGTTAGATTAAACCAGTCACTAATTTGTGATAAGACAGCTACTTCATAATACAATCTTAAATTAGGCATTTTAAGACCTCCTCTCTCACATACATCCTGTATAATTTTCATTTTTATTCTTGGTTTTTTACCATCCCAAATAAAGGTATTAACCCCTTTCTGCCATTCCCTTAAATTTCCATCTTTCTTAAGCACTGATATCATTTGAAACAGAAATAAGAACCTTGATAACACGTTCATTTTTATTACTGCTATCCTTCCCAATAAAGATAATTGTAGCTTTTTCCAGGTTTCCATTTCTTTCTGCACTTTTTGCCAAAGAACTTCATAGTTATTTTTAAATAATTTTGTATTTGAGGCTGCAATGTATACTCCTAAGTATTTAACCTTTTTAACTATTTCAAACCCCTTTATTCTTCCTAAATCTTCTTGTTGAAATATAGACATATTTTTAGTTATCACCTTTGTCTTGTGTTGATTTACTTTAAATCCAGATATCTTACCATATTGACCTAATATATCCAACATATATGAAACCGATTCTATGGGTTGAGATAAAGTAACAACCAAGTCATCTGCAAACGCTTTTAATCTATAATCTTGCTGTCTGATTACAATTCCCGTTATTTTATTCGAATCCCGTATCTTATTCAACAAAACTTCTAAAGTTAAAATAAACAACAATGGAGACAAAGGACAACCCTGCCTTGTTCCCTTCTCAATTTTAAAAACATCTGTTAGACCTCTGTTAACTATTATTTGTGCTGTTTGTTCCTGATATATTGCTCTAATTGATTGTATAAAATATTCTCCAAAATGCATTTTTTCTATAATCAACAAAAATTGCCAATTCAATCGATCAAATGCCTTCTCTGCGTCTAAAAACACAAACGCAGCAGGGACTTGGTTGTTCTTTTCCAAATACTCCAATAAATTTACAACTTGTCTAACATAATACTTCATTTGTCTCCCTTTTATAAATCGTGATTGGTCATTATGAATTGATTGTTGCATAACTGGCATTAATCTATTCGCTAATATCTTGGCAAAAATTTTATAATCCATGTTCAAGAGTGATATTGGCCTAAAATTTTCAGGTTTAATACAATTTTGGTCTTCCTTTAGGATCAGTGAAACAAAAGCTGTTCTCCAAGAGGATGGAACTCCTCCACCTGATTGAATTTTACAAAATAAAACTCTAAGCGGTTCTACCATTTCAAACTGTAAATTCTTATAATAAACAGCTGTTAATCCATCTGTTCTCAGAGCTTTGCCTGTTTTTAACTGTTTAATTGCTGCAATAATCTCCTCAGAAGTTATTGGCTGGTTCAAACCCTCCCTCTGTTCTAAGGTTAATTCAGGAATATTCTCTCCCTTTAAATATCTATCTATATCTGTACCTTGAATTGAATCTCAATTCATTTACCAAAAATCCATAGTCCTTTCTATCTCTTAACATCTTGGGAGGAATCTCTTTCAGAACCACTAATTCTTGTCCATCCACTTGAACCTTGTTCCTGTAAGAAGCTTGTAAAATGTCATTCCTGATCCTCTGGTTGTGAAGTAAATCACCACGTCTCTTGGCAGCTGCCTTTGTCTTGCCACCCAGGAATTGATCCTGTAAATTTTGTCAATTTGAATTGCTACATCTTCTGGTCTTTCTTTAATTATCGCTGCCAAAGCTTCAGCACAAATGTCCCTTAAGTTTTCACGAGTATTTTCTTTTAATCCTCTCAGTCTCAGAGCAAATTCCATAGATCTGCATTGTAACATGACCATATCATCATCCACTTTCTCTGTTTTAGTCACAATTTCTCCTAATTTATTTTCTAGATTCAAATTAGCTTCATTCATTTCTTCTACTCTCTCCTCCAGCTGAACAAGGTGTTTTGCCAATCCTGAAACTGCTAGAATAATATCTTCTCTTATTTCATTATGCTTCTCTTCCACAACATCTTTAATTGCTTTTATATCTGCTGCAAATTCTTTGAGTTTCCCATTTATAATTACTGTTTGATCATTCATAGCTGCAGTTTGATTATTCATGGCTTCTTTTATGAATTCTTTAAGATCTTTTAAAGAAGCATCCTGGCTCTGTGATTCCATCGGAAGTTGTACTTTCTGTGTCACTACTGACATTATTGGAGAGCCTCCTCCACTTTTAGAAGCTACTGACTTAACTTGTTTGGAAGCCATCTTATACTAGAAAAATCTTTTTCCCTTTAGCAGCCACAAAGTCTCTTAAACAGTTTTCAAACAATTTTCAGTAATAAGAATAGTTTGTAATTTATCAAGCAAGATAGTCCTTCCTCCACCTCTTCCAAACTCTCAGTCCAGCAACTTTAGTCACTCTCAGAGTGTAAATCTCAAAAAACACTTTCGTTTCTAACTTTCACTTTCACGCCCACAACAAAGGCGCCATCTTCCAGTCTCCAACTCAAAGCGCTACAATTAGAAACATTGTAAATTCGGAGCTAAGCATTGATACTTGCAAATTGCTTGTTCTCCTGCTTCCGCTCTGTCTGCTCTTGTAATCAATCTCACTTTGACAGCAGAATTGGTCACGACATCTGGCTCTGTTTAAACTGAGTCGTCCCGGATCCGGAGCTTCAGTGGGTTAAGCAGAGGGCTCTCACCCTGCAAGCCCATGGAATTAATCCAGGGGCTTTCGGGGAGCGATATCCGCACCCACTGGCTCTCCTCTCCTTCTTCTCCCAATGGAGAGGTTTCCAGCTGCCAAACAGCCAAGTAGTGCTGTTTTGAGTGGCTTTAATGTGATTGCGGGGCTGGCGGTCCACTAAGACCATCCACGACACCGGCGGTGCCAACCAAAAGTCGGATATTGCACTTACTGTATTCAGCCAATCAGCAACTGATTAGAGATTATATAAAGAAACAAACATAAGTATTTGACAAATTAGGGTTAATATTTGGGAAGATTTGGGATTGAAACTGTGGTAAATTTTTTACGAGTTGATTACAATAATAGTGTGTTAACAAAGGGCTTTGGAATGTCAATCTTGTCTTTCTCATTATTGTCCATATTTTTTATTACTTTTATATAATATGTTTGTTATTATTGCTTTTTCTATAACTATTTTGTTATTAATATAGTTTAAAGATGACAGGTAAACAATTTGTAAGTAGATTTAATGGTTTAACAGTTTAAATTCTTTTGGCCTGTTTTGCAAGGGGTGGGAAATTAACATATTAATTAGCATTCAGTTAGGGAGGATGTTATGTGTATCAGTCTTTTTTTCTTTTTAAGACACTTTTTAATTTTTTTTTATTCTTTTGTCTTTTTAAAAATATTTTGGCATTTTGTATTGTGACCTTCTTTGAATAAATTTTTTCACAAAAATCCCCAGATGATAAATGTAGGCAGTGGTGGGATTCAATTTTTTTAACAACCGGTTCTGTGGGTGTGGCTTAGTTGGGGGTGTGCCTTGGTGGTCATGTGACTGGGTGGGTGTGGCTAGTTGGTTATGTGACCAGGTGGGCATGGCTAGCTGGTCATGTGACTGGGTGGGTGTGGCTATGTGCATAGGGACTACTCAGAGGACTGAAAAAAGTCATTTCTGACTGGTCCTCGCACTTATGACCATCCTCACATTTATGCCTGTTGCAGCATTCTTAACAACCATGTCAGTCATTTCAACACTACTTCTCTTCACCACGTTGACAAGATAGGGCACAAAACATAAAATGTGAGGACAGTCGTAAGTTCAAGGACTGGTCAAAAGTGCGAGGACTGGTCAAAAATAACTTTTTCAGCCTTCTGACTAGTCCATATTCACCTAGGGACTACTCAGAGGGCTGAAAAAAGTTATTTCTGACTGGTCCTCACATAAGTCTTCGCACTTATGACTGGTCATCATTTATGCCCATTGTAGCATTCTTAACAACTGTGTCACTCGTTTCACAACTGCTTCTCTTCACCATGGTGACAAGATAGGGCAAAAACGTAAAATGTGAGGACAGTAAGTTCGAGGACTGGTCAAAAGTGTGAGGACCAGTCAAAAATAACTTTTTCAGCCCTCTGAGTAGTCCATATGCATAAAAGGATACAGCAAGAGAAGGATGAAGGAAGGGAAGGGAAATTAGAATAGGAGTGAGGGTAAGAGAGGGCGGAAGAGAGGAGGAGAAGGAGAAAGGAAGAGGAAGTAGGGAGGAGAAGAAGAGGGGGAGAGAAAGTAAGAAGGAAAGAAAAGAGAGAGGTGGTAGGTTGGAGGAGAAAGATTGCTGTACAATAAAAAGGATGAAAGGGAAGAAAGCCAAACACAAACAAATATAAAAATATTAAGATAAAGAATGAATTGTTAAACTTTAAAGAATAAAAGAGAACAAATATGAATAAATAGCAATAATTAGAAACACACATACAAACATACAATGTATTTTCTTTGAGCGAAGTATTTGGCCGCTTCACAAATTTAAACAGTGTTTAGTCATTTCAATTAAATTTACAATTTCTATATTTCCTTTTTGCCATATTTATTCCTCATCTATTTTTTTAAAAAAACCAATATTACCCTTCATCCTCATCTCTAATCTTAATCAAATTCAATTTTTCCCTTCTATTCTATATTATACCCCTTCCCATTGTCATCTATTTTTATATCCATCCTCACATTGGTTAATTATGTAATATTGCAGTTGTTTAATACAAATTCAACATTTTAATATAAATCAATTAGTTATATGACTATCTTTTTTGTATATTAATCAATATGAACATGAATATTCCAATTATTTCCATGCAATCCAATTTCTTACAAATCTATTAATTATATTTATCAATAATAATAAACCAAATAGTTTTCCCCCATATATTCCTCCAAACCACAACCTGACCATATCTGCTTTCAATACAATATACAATTAATAGTATCTCAATTATTACAATTCCCTAGTTAAATAGAGCTTTTTTTCTTTTGTGTTTTAAAATCTTGAACTCTCCTCTTTTGAACTAAATTTCCCATTGTTTGCACCTACCTTTTTTGGTGAGCAAAGAGAAAAAGAAATCTCTCTCCCTGCCTCATTTTGTCACGTTGCAGCAGAGCCTGCTTTACTTTCAGTTTCCTTTTAGCTAGGGGAAAAAATCACTCTGCAGCTAGCAAAGAGCTTGCAAAACAAGAGCTTGCAAAAGAGCCTGTGCAAAACAGCTGAGAGCGAATCAGCTGAGAGTCGGGAGGCAGATCTAATCAAGCCTAAGATAAAGTTGAAAGCAGTTTTTTCCTGCTGTTTGCTTGCAAGGAGGTAACTGCTGCGAGGCACAGGCCAAAGGGTGGGGACCACCCTCCTTGCCACTTAGCCCCTCCTGTCACCCCCTTTTGCCTCTAGCGCCCCCCTGCCACCCCGCCCCCCTAAGGCATGCCACCGCCCCCGGTACCGCCCCCTTTGGCAACCACCGGCTTAACTATTTAACTCCTTAACAACCGGTTCTACCAAAGTAGAATCCCACCACTGAGTCTACCCATTTATTTTTGCAGGCACGGGTCTACTCATTTGTTTTCTTTTGACACTGATCAGCTGTAGTGTGGCCCTTTGAAGCCCCGTGGCAGCTGCAAGGCCAATAAAATTACAAAAATACACCGAACCGTTTGTTAAATTGCTGGCTCGCCCAACCCTTGTCCAGTGGTGCGGAGGGGCGGGGCAAGCCAGCAATTTAACAAATGGTTCGGCCGAACTGCCTAGAACTGGCAGAATCCCACTGAATGTACGTATATTTGAGATGTTATGTATATTGATAACATACTCCACCTCTTTCCCCCCCAAATATATACATAATATATATTTCTCATACAATAAAGAGGCTATGAGATAGATGGTGAATCTTATAATTGAAATGTAACTTTACATTTCAAGATTTTGCAACTAACTGACTGATATAGATAGTCCTGAAGAAATGACAGGCCACTTAATGGCAGTTCAAAGTTATGACTAAAACTATATGAAACCCTGTTTCAAAGTTATGACAGCTGCAGTGCCACTGCAGTCATTTGTCCTGATGACAGGCCATGGGAATGCTACAGCGCCCCCTTGCATCTCTCCCCCCCCCCAATCCAACAGGACTTGCAGAGTTCAGGCCTGCTCCCCATGCCACCTGGAAGCAGCTGCCATTTTCAGGGTCCTGACAATTCTTTGCAGAAACCTTTCTGAAGCTTTTTCTTTGAACTAAAAAAAATATTCTTCAAAAGTTATGCAAAAAAATAAGGAAAAAAACAAGAATAAGATTGAAATTGCTACAAGATACCAAACATAAAGGGGGCTGTGGGTTGCCAGATTGGGAGTTATATTACCAGACCTCTGCACTTGTATGGGTGAAAGAATGGATAAATCTGAGACACAAAATATTATTAAGTTTGGAGGGACATGATCTCCAGTTGGGGTGGCATGCTTTTTTATGGTATGGGAAAAATAAAATACATGGATATTTTCAAAAACATTTTGTTAGAAATGCATTGTTACTAATATGGGGAAAAATCAAAGAAAGACATATGAAAATAGCAGTCTGGCTCTCTACGATGGAGGCACTGATACATCCGAATGTGATTAATAAGAAAAAATTGTAAGATATAAGGATATTTTGAATGAAAAAGGGGAACTTAAATCTAAACAAAAACTGACCAAGCAAGGGATTGATTTAGCATGATGGCCACACGTGCAAATACAATCAAGATATGAGAAAGATGAAAGAATATATGATTTTTATAAAGAACCAATGGAACTAGATTAGATAATACTAGGGACAGATAAAAAAATAATTTTAAAAATGTACAATTATCTATTATTAAAATGGAAGAGGAACAAGTGAAGGAAACAATGATAACATGGGCCCAAAATTTTGGTTAATCAATAGAATTAGATAAATGGCAGAAATTGTGGGATAGAAATTGTAAATCAACAATGTGAATGGCATATAAGAAAAATCTATATAAAATGTTTTATAGGTTGCACCTACCACTAGTGAGATTAGCAAAGATGTTTGAAAATTTGTCAGCTAAATGTTGGAAGTGTAATCAGATACCAGGTTCGTATTATCATGTGTGATGGACATGCCCAAAGGTAAAAAAATACTGGACTAAAATACATACATGGTTAGAAAAAATGATAAAACAACACAGAGATCTGAAACCAGAAATATTCTTGTTGGGTATATTACCAGAACAGTATAATAAAAGGAATACATATTTAATTTTACATGTGTTAACAGCAGCAAGAATTGTGTTTGCACAACAATAGAAAAATGAAGATATCTTTGCAGAGGAAAATGTCATAAAAAATATTAGAATGTGCTGAGATGGATAGATTAACACTTAAAATAAATGAAAAGGAAGAAACAGAATACTTTTTAACATGGGACTTGTTTTACCAATGGCTAACAGGAACAGAGGTTAGAAACCAAAAAGATTAAAAAGATAATTAATTATATATTGAAAATTTTTCAAGATGGATAAACCAATTGTATTATTATTATGTAACATATATATATATATATATATATATATATATATATATATATATATATGTAGGTCTTTGGTTATTCGGGTTTTCTCCCGCGTAAAATTGGAAGTGTCTTGGCGACGTTTCGACGAAGTCTCATTCGTCATCTTCAGGCTGGTGTTCTTGGCTTCGTGCTTCCAGGAGCAATGTGTGATCGCAGCTGTTTCCTCCTTTTAACTGCCAGTGGGGGTGGGAGCTGATTGGGTGGGAGCATGGCTGTGTTCTGATTGGATGGGGGGTTGGCTGTGCTCTGATTGGCTGGGGGTGTGCTCTGTTTGGGTGGGGGCTTGGCTGTGCTTGGGTTACTCTGAGTTGCAGGGGGATTTGAGCTGGTGAGCTGCATTGCTGTTGTTTGGCTTCGCGTTCGTGGTCGTGCCACATCTTCGTGGTGGGTGTCAGTTTGCTTCATGTATGGATTGGAGGGGTTTAAATTGGTCAATGGTGCAGCTTTGGTTTGGCTTCTGGTCTGTGGTCGTGTCTCATCATCGGTGTGGGTCTGGGTTTGCTTTTTGCGTGGAAGTGTGGTGGTGATATCCTGTGTGGTTTTCGTGAGTGTGGGTCTGGTGTCATTCTTTGTGTTAAGGACTCGTTTGTCACTAAGGGCGGGTTTCCAAATGGCTGGTAGGCGGGAGGTATCATCTCGTTTATTCATGCTGTGTGGGCGTTTTTCTATCTCGATAGCTTCTCTGATTATTCTGTTGTTGAAGTGTTCAGTTTTGGCGATAGTTCTGGTCTTTTTATATATATATATAATGATTATCATTATGATTACTGTTATATCTGTTGAGTAGTGGGCGCAGACAGAGGATGCAGGACACGTTCGGCAGTTTAAACAGCTTTATTCAGCTCCAGTACAGCAATGGTAAAATTTTTACCATTTTTTAACTTTTTTTTACCATTTACCAACTTTTAAATGGAGCTGTCCATGGCTTCAGCCACTGACGCGCCTTTAATTTTCCCACTCCAGCTACTCGCTCCTGATTGGTTCCTGCGCTCGTCTATTCAATACTTAACACCCCTCCCCTCTAGATCAGTACTGACCAATCAGGGAATTCTCAAGCTACATAGTCACACAAGTAGGCGGGCCTCTTCTGGACGTGACTTGACCTGCGCAGTTCAGTTGATTTGGTGACTTCGCAACGAAAGGTTGAGTTCTGTGTCTCTCCCGGGGGCACTTCTGGAATTCTCTCAAACTCCGCCAATGGTGCGGCCCAATCCTGTTGGATATTTATTCCTTCCTTTCCCTGCTTGACTGGTGGACTGTCTCTGACTTCAGAAACTCACCGCTGGACCTCAGATAAATGCCCGATGCCTCTACTCGAGTTTGAGTGTTGTTGTTGTTTTATTTTATTTTATTTTTTTAAAACATAAACATAAAATACATCTTTTCAAAATGAAGCATTGATCCGGTCATAAATTGGTACAAATCACTAACAAATCTTCATTTTCAATTAACACAACTTAATATTTTACTCAATTATTTCCCTTAATTCTATCTATTTAACAATGCCGTTATCCCAAAAAACCCGTTACTTACATCTTTAAATCCTAACCAAATATCATTTCATTTTTCTTTTTCTTTTTACTTAGATGAATGTATTTTAAAAATATAAATCATTACAATTATTATAAGCCTTTAAACAATATTTTAGTTGTTGCTCCCAATATAATCATCTTCATTGCTGCTTATCCCAACATTATCATCTTAATTTTAATCATTAATTTCAACCTAATCATCTAATTTTTACCACTAATCCTAGCACAATCATCTTTATTTTAACTGTTTATCCCAACACAACATCTTCATCTTCATCTTAATCATCAACTTTTACAATTAATCCCAACATATTCCTCTTTATTTTAACTATTTAACCCAGCATAATCATTTCATTTTTACTGTTAATTCCAGCATACTCCTTGTTGTTTTTGCTGTCATACTCATTTTTATTTTTTGGCTGTTAATCCCAGCATAACCATCTTAATTTTACTGTTAATCCCAGCATAATCATTTTATTTTTACTGTTAATCCCAGTATAATCATCTTTGTTTTGCTGTTAAACCCAGCATAACCATTTCATTTTTACTGTTTATCCCAGCATAATCCTCCTTATTTTTACTGTCATACCCAGCATAATCATTTTTGTTTTTTGCTGTTAAACCCAGCATAATCATTTTTATTTTTGCTGTTAATCCCAGCATAATCAATCGTCTTTTTGTTGTTACCATCCATCTATACATTACTTATTCCCAGTCAATCATATTATTATTATCTTTTTTATGACAATTTAACATCGAGACATAGTTCTTACTTCAAACACATCTTTGTATGCATTTATGAATCTCTTTTAACATCATTTATTTCTCTTATATTCTAATTCCGATCAGTATTTCAATTTTATATATCTATAACATATTCTTCTCATAGTCCTATTCATCCATGTTTATCTATAAAAACCTCCTTTTTATTATTACTATCCACCTATACATTGTTTTTCAATTTTTAATCACATTTGTTTTAATCTTCTTTTACTTTTTCCAGTCGTTATACCTTATTTCTTCATGTTCTCGCCTGCTAGCATATATTTCACTTCATTTCCAAAGTCTTTAAATTTTGTCCTCCATGTATCATTTTAATTCTTTTTCTTACTTTTATTCTGGATAAAATGTATCAAGTTATTTTCTCTTGTTCCTGCACCAAATCCTTCTCTTATTCCTGTGCCAGTTTAAATTGTTATTATTCCAATTATGAGAGTTCCGTTATAGTTTCCCTTTCTTTTCACCAAAGTCAAGCTGCCTGCAGACAAGAAAAAAAACCTCCTCCACAAAATCCCATGGCTATTATCTGTAGAGTTCACAATTTTCCATAACAAAAAACAGGTTACAATGTTCCTTTTTGAACCAGAAGGTGTCTCTCTACAATCCACAATTTCCATTAGTCATGCAAGTATCCATTTTGTTTCAATTATATAACAGTCCAACTTGATAACTCTTCTTCTTTTCATTTTAAAAATATCAAATCTTCTTTTTTAAGGTCAAATTTTAAAACTCTGTCCAGTCTTTTCACCATGTCTCAAAATTTAGTTTTTTCAATTGGTTCTGTTCAAAAATTAGTTGTTTATCAGGTCTTTGTCTCTTTAAAGTTGCATTTTAAACTTTCCATTGCCCCTTTGTTGTACAGCTAAGGGGTTTATGGCTAGGAGTCTTATGGTTAAAAAAATTGCTCTAAGCATTGTTACAAGCCTGGGTTGGTTGTCACTCACCCGGCTTCAAAGAGCTCCATTTCAATCCACTTTCCTCCTGCCCATCTCTTAGCCCAGTTGTCCCAGTTTCGTGGCAGCCGCCATGGCTACTGCCTCCTGCTGCTGATTCACAGTGGGTTCTCTCTGACCTCTGAGGAACTTCCCTGTAACTCTTGGTTGCCCCTCTTTCTTCCCCGTCCCTACATCAGCAGCGGTTTGGCAGCTGGGGTTTTCACAGTGTTCATCAGAGCCTGCTATTTCCCCGACTGTCTCGCCATGATGCCAAACCAAAAGCTTGGATTTGAGTGTTGTTGATGTTGTTCGTTTGGTTATGTGTTGTATAGGGCCTGGTCTATTTCTGTGGTTTCCATGTGGTGTTTCCTTTCTCGACCTTGGGTTTCCTCTTGTGTCTCATGTTCCTTCCTGACTATTCGGCATCTGAGTTGGTCTATGTGTCTCTTCCAATCTCTCCCATCCTCTATTTCTATTCTGTATGATAAGGGCCTGTGATTTGTATTATTTTTGCTGGAATCCATAGGGGGTTTCCGCTGAAATTCTTCGCATACATTTTATCCCCCACTTGGAATTGTCTAATTTTACTGGTGGAGTCTACTGTTTTTTTCTGCGTTGTACTGGGGGTATAGTCTGTCTAAATTATCTCAGCTTCCTCCTCATCAACATTTCAGTGGGACTTCTGTGTTTGGTGGCACTGGGCGTTATGTGTTGTATACTTAATAATTTGTCTATATTGTCTGGATATCCCCTGGGCCCGGTCTTGCTAAAGTTTCCTTCATTGTTCTCACCTGTTGTGTCTTCGGCTCCCGAGCCTGGACCTCCGGAGGAAGAATCCTCCGAAAGTGAAGAGGAGGAGGCGGCAAGGGCCTCCTTCCCTGGCCCATCTGGTTTGGCACCACCCCAGGCCCCAGCTGAAAGCCCTGTGGAAGAAAGCTCCTCTGAGTCAGACGTTAATGAGGAGAGGGAGTGGATTAATCCCCGGTGGCGACGATCAGAGAGACGGGCTCAGCAAAGGAGTGGGTGGGGCCGAGCATGAGGTGATGAGTCACAAAGCCAACGCCCCACAAGGTATAAAAGGAGCTGACCTTACCTTGTTGGCTTTTGTGACGAACAAAGTTTTAACCTGACTGCTTGTGTCCTGAAATACTGCAGCAGAGAAGTGTTTTCTTTTCAACTCGTATTGGACATAAATACTTGGAGCCTTATCAGGGACTGGCCGTGGCAACTCAAAACAACAGCTGCCGTTATCTCTCCCGGGCTCGCTGCCAGCTTGTTGTTTATGGATGGTAAATAAACAACTTCTGAATACTCCTGTTCGAGTGTGTGTGCTTGTCTGGGCTTCTGAAGCAGGGAGGGGACAGAACACACCATCCGTTCTGCTTGTCCATTAGTGGATGGCTTCCCTGGCGTGGATAGTGCATGGCGAATCCCCTGGCTCGCTAAGAACATCTCAAATTGATTAGCAGTAAACTGAGGCCCTTTATCAGAGACTACCAAGGGGCAACCCATGTGTTGCGAACAGTCTCCAAAGGACTCAGATGACCACTTCTGTTGTTGTCGATGACATTAGACTTGCTTCTAACCATTTTTTTTATTGAAAAAGTTTTAAAAGTTTTACATACATTTTCTCCCCCCCTCCCCAACCACCCCCCCAACTTCCCAGAGCAAGTACAAAATAAAATACAGCTTAAATTCTCTAAATTAAACTCCATTTCACACTTATTATAATCATGATCATTAAACAAATAGATAAAAGGAAAGCAAGTCTTTTTTCTCCTTATTCCATCTAATTCAACAAAATTATCTCCATTTATAATTACAGCAATTAAAACAATTAAGTATTATCTAATCAAACCTATCATTACTCAATTTGGCTAATTGTTACTTAACAAATTATTAGGTCTATACAGTTTAACAAAATATTTTATAACTTCTTTCATTTAAAATAAAACAACAACAACAACAACAACAACAACAACAACAAAAGGAAACCCTCACTCAAAAAAACCCAGATTTAAAACCCCAGATTTGTCCATTAGTGGATGGCTTCCCCGGCGTGGATAGTGCATGGTGAATCCCCTGGCTCGCTAAGAACATCTCAAATTGATTAGCAGTAAACTGAGGCCCTTTATCGGAGACTACCAAGGGGCAACCCATGTGTTGCAAACAGTCTCCAAAGGACTCAGATGACCACTTCTGTTGTTGTTGATGACATTAGACTTGCTTCTAACCATTTAGAGTATGCATTGACAGCGATAAGAAATGTGTTCCCTTGACAGGATCCCACAAAATCAATGTGTATGTGGGGCCAAGGTGTCCCCGGATTTTCCCAATTGTGAGTGGGTGCTGCATGTGGTGCTGGGTGAGACACCTGGCAGGGTGTGCATGTCACTACCCATGTTTCTATCTCCTTGTCCATTCCCAGCCACCAGACATAACTTCTAGCTAGCGCCTTCATTTTAACTATCCTTGGGTATCCTTCATGTAATATTTCCAGGATTTCATTCCTTAACAACTTTGGAATGATCACTCTATCCCCCCATGGTAAACACCCTCTCAACCCTGATAGTTCAGTCTGATTTTGAACGGTTTGAAGTCCTCATTTACACCCATTTCCGGCCACCTTTTCCAAACCCAATTCAAAACCCGTGCCAAAGTTCTGTCTCTTCCTGTTGCTCTCATGATGTCTGCGGCCATGATTTGTGTGTTCGCGATAGTCTCTATCAGCAACGTGGTTGTGGATGGTGCTGGGTCTTCCACTGGCTCCGGCTGAGGGTATCAGCGTGGTCAATCATCTTTCCCGGTCTGTATAGTAGCTGGTAATCTCATGCGGCGAGGAATTCTATCCATCTCAGCATTCGTGGAGATAACACAGGGGGTGTAGGTCTATCTCCTGCAATGATTCCCAGGAACTGTTATGTTATCCCATGGTCTGTTGTTAGCTCAAATCTTCTTCAATATAAGTACTTGTGGAATCTTTTGATTCCAGCCACGGCAGCGAGTGCTTCTTTGTCGAGTTGGCTGTAGTTTCTCTCCAGCTTGGACAGAGTTCAAAAATGTTTGTTTCTTTTCATCCCCATGTCCAATCCGTCTTTTTATCCAGTAGCCGGTGTAACAGTTCAGCAATCGTGGCTTTCTGCAGCAGGAAAATATTCTGAAAATTTAGTAACCCCAGAAATTGCCTGCAGTTCAGTTTTATTGGTGGGGGTTGGGGCTTCTCAGATTTATTTTATTTATTTATTTTATTTTATTCGGCTTATATGCCGTCCTATCTCACAATGGACTCAGGGTGGTTCACAACAATAAAACACAAGCCACAATATAAATAAGACTAAAATCTAAAAAAATTAAAATTAACCCTTAAAACCCCATCATCAGTCCAGGTTGAGGGATTTAAAAAGCCAAGTTTTTAATTCACGATGGAAGGTGCTAAGGTCGGGTGCTAATCGGAGCTCCAAGGGGAGTTGATTCCAGAGGGTGGGCACACCCACCGAGAAGGCTCTACCCCTGGGGGCCGCCAGCCGCCATGTCACTGCGTTCTTGTATTTCCCAGCTGAGCTGTCATTTTTGGTCTAATAGGCTTACTGTAGTTTTGCCAAGTTTTGTTATCAGTATTAAGTGCGCAAGCGTGCATTCCTTTCTAGCCTCCATTATCCTTCTTCTTACTCCTTTGTTCTCCTGCCAAGAGGTGAGGCAGGAACGCCGACAAGATGTAGCCAATTAATTAGATAGTAAGAGTTATCTTTATTTTTACTTTACAATAAAATGAGTTTTCTCTTAGAAATTCTTCGGGTTTTATTTTCTTAATGTATACATTCAAGGAGAAGCCTCGGTCCAAACCTCTAAACCAGGGTGTGATTATCCCAGAGCCAGGATGGGATCAATCAACTCCCTGACACGCCACTCTCTAGCCAACGGCACCCTGAGTAGGCCCTCTCTATGGGCGCGAACTGGGCGATGGGATATCGTTGCTGGCTGTAAGTGGTCCACCAAATATCCTGGTCCTAAGCCATGTAGGGCTTTATAGGTCATCACCAGCACCTTGAATCTCAGCCGGAGGGCAACCGGTAGCCAATGCAGACTGTGCAGGAGGGGTGTAACATGGGAGTATTGGGATTCTTCCATCACAACCCACGCGGTTGCATTTTGCACTAGCTGAAGCCTCCGAGTGGTCCTCAAGGGCAGCCCCATGTAGAGAGCATTGCAGTAGTCAATCCGCGAGGTGACCAGCACATGAGTAACTGTGTGTAGGGCATCTCGGTCCAAGTAGTGACGCAACTGGCGCACCAGACGTATCTGGGCAAATGCCCCCCTGGTCACGGTCGTTATCTGGTCTTCTAAACTCAACCATGAATCCAGAAGGACACCCAAGTTGCACACCCTGTCTACAGGGGGCAAAACTTCACCCCCTGTAGTCAACGATGGCATCTCTCCCCTGAACCGAGATGCCGGTACCCACAACCACTCGGTCTTGGCCGGGTTGAGTTGCAATCTGTTTCTACCCATCCAGACCTGTACCACTTCCAGGCACCAGGCCATCACGTCGAGGGCATCACTGGGTTGTTTCGGGGTGGAAATAAAGAGCTGAGTATCATCAGCGTACTGATAATACCTCACCCCAAAACCACAGATGATCTCCCCTAGCGGTTTCATATAGATGTTGAACAGGAGGGGCAAGAGGACCGACCCCTGAGGTACCCAACAAGTGAGGGGCCTCAAGGTCAATCTCTGCCCCCCTGCTAACACCGCTTGTGTTTGACCCGAGAGGTAGGAGGAGAACCACCGTAGAACAGTGCCTCCCACTCCCAACCCCTCGAGGCAATGCAGCAAGATAACGTGGTCGACGGTATCAAATGCTGCCGAAAGATCCAATAGGACCAGGACAGAGGAGTAACCTCTGTCCCGGGCCCTCCAGAGATCATCCACCAGCATGACCAATGCCATCTCCGTGCTGTACCTGGGCCTGAAACCCAATTGGTACGGGTCGAGGTAATCCGCTTCATCCAGGACCAGCCGGGAGCTGGTGTGCCACCACATTCTCGACAACCTTCGCTAAAAAGCGAAGGTTGGAGACTGGACAAAAATGACTTAATACAGCTGGATTCAAGACCGGCTTCTAGAGGAGGGGCCTCACCACCGCCTCCTTCAAGGCGGTCAGGAAGTTTCTCTCGCTCAAGGAAGCCGCTATCACCGCCTGGATCCAGCCTCGTGTCACCTCCCGGGCCACATAAACCAGCCAGGAGGGACATGGGTCCAACACACAGGTGGCCGCACTCAGCTTCCCCATGATCCTGTCCACTTCCTCTGGGGTAACAGAATCGAACACTTCCCAAAGCACAGGACCCGCTGTCTCACCCCCATCTGACTCTGTCCTGTCAGAGTCCAAGCCGTCCCAAATCTGAGCGATTTTGTCCAACAGGTGCTGACTAAACTCCTCGGCTCATCCCTATAAAGGATCTTCCCTCACCCTCTGATTTAAGAGGGAGCGGGACACCCTGAACAGGGCAGCCGGGTGATTCTCTGCAGACGCGATGACATCGGCGAAGTAGAAGCGCTTTGCTGCCGCCAACTCCACCAGGTAGGCCCGTGTGGCTGACCTTAACTGAAATCGGTTGGATTCGGAACGGCTGGCTCTCCAACAGCTCTCTAGGCCTCGTCTACGCTGCTTCATCCCCCAGAGCTCCTCAGTAAACCAGGGAGTTAACTGGGGTCTGTGATGAGTCAGAGGCCGCAAAGGAATGACCTGGTCCAGAGCCTCAGCAGCAGCCTCTTCCCAGGCCTCTACCAGGGTTGTGGCCAGGGCGTGGGAGAGAGAGGGGGGGATCATCCCAAGCTCCTGCTGGAACCTCTCAGGGTCCATCAGGTGCTTGGGGCGGAACCAGATGGTTGGTTCTGCCTCCCAGTGAGGAGGGGCGGCATAATGGAAGCCTAGCCAAAGGAGATAATGGTAGGTCCATGACAGGGGATAAATAGAAGGCAATCCCCCACTGAACTCATCTCGCCACTGCTCCGAGATAAAAACCAGATCGGGTGTGTGCCCCCCCCCCATGAGTCAGGCCCTGGATAATCTGAGTCAGGTCCATAGCTGCCATGGAAGCCATGAACTCCCGAGCCACACCCGACGCCATGCCCAGGGACGGCAGATTGAAATCCTCCAGAACAATAAGTCTGGGAAACTCCACCACCAACCCTGAGAGGGCGTTGAGCAGCCCGGGCAGGGCTGTTGATATGCAGCTGGGAGATAGGTACACAATCAACAGGCCCAACTGACCATATGGGTCCCACCTCATGAGGAGGGCCTCACATCCGTCAATCTTAGGAGCAATGACCTCCCGCGGACTAAGGGCCTCCCTAATAACCACCGCCACCCCCCCACCCTACCCTGGGCCCTTGGCTGGTGCAGCACCCGGAAACCTGGTGGGCACAATTCAGTCAGAGGGACACCCCCCTCTGAGCTCAACCAGGTTTCCGTAATGCATGCCAGGTCTGCGGTTTCCTCCTCAACCAAATCATGAATGAGGGGAGCTTTATTAACCACAGACCTAGCATTAAAATAGACCAGCCTTAGCCCAGGGGCCCAATCCCTCAAACCCCCAGGAGGTCGGATAGAACTGGGAGGGTCAGAGCGTGCCACCACTCGAAGATAGCGGGGGCGGGCTCCCAAAATCTGATACGGCCCTCCGTTCCTCCACCTACAGCCATTTCCCATCACAACCGGTATCTGAAATCCCACCCTCACCCTTGGTGCACCTGGATGACCCAGCACTGCATCAGAACCTCCGCCAACTCCCCATAACCTGGACTGGCAGCGACCCAGCAGGCCCTCCCCCCAACCACAGACCGAATATCCAAACCCACCCTCCTCCCCAAGCCCCTTAAAAATCTTGCTAAAAAACAATATAACGACCCCTTACTAAAACCCTTAAAACCCTCATGCCACCTCTCGGGGTCCCAGGACCCGTCATTAAGGAAGATCTTCACCAAGGAAAGGGGAGCATCTCTCCGAGCAACCAAGTCCGCTCTTGTGTATGTTCATACTACCATCCCTGAACTTCAAGGCACAGGGGATTGTCCATGAAGAGTAGGGTGTATCAAGCTGGTCCATCCCAGGAAACAGGAACCTCCATTCCAGGGTGTCCTCCCACGACACTTGTGAATGATAGGAAATGTTAGTCCTCGCCATCCTCTCACCACAGCGGGCTCCTGAGTCCAATTGGGGTCACCCAAGGTAGGAACCTTCCATCATTGTTGTCCTCTCACCACAGCATGACCCGGTTCCGATGGTATACAGAGTCCACAGCCACCCTCTCACGGTGACAGCGGAATTCTCCAGGGGAAACCAGTCCAGGGCAGCAATAGAAAAGTCCGGGCATATAGATGGTTCATTCCAAGCCATGCAGGTATGGTGGGGATATATCCTGGGGCGAAGATACTGGAGATGACAAATCCAGACCCAAACAAGCCTTCAGTTGCCCAAATCCACCATCACCATGCCCAACACAGCCAGTATATCTAACATATCTGCAGGGGGGTGGTAATGGGGTGGGGGTAAGCCAACAAACATGAAACCACAAGGTCCAAGACATTGGCTCCGCCCCCCCCACTTGATCCAACAAGCCAAGTTCTCAATCCTCGGTGCAGTGATGGTAAAAAATGGGGGGGAAGGGGGGAAGGGCAGCTTTAGAACAACGAAGCAAGCCCCCCCCCAATGTGTAGCATATCCCAGGGCTCCCAGTTCGAGTCAGCCAGGCAACTCTCACCCACCTAGCCGCTCCAGGGGAGAGCCATGGTTGCCACACTGCCGGCGGGGCTCCTGCCCATCTGCCTGCTCGCCAGGTCCAATACAGAGTCCAAACTATCCAGGCCATCCAACCTCACCAGCCTGGGTCAGGACTCCCTAGGGAAGCCTCCACCTCGACGTCAACACTTCCTTCCCTGTCTCTGATCACATTTCACTGGCAAGCCCCCTCCGCTCCGAGCTGTCTTCGCCGGCAAGCCTCCCTCCACTCATCAGCAGGTCTCCCCTTGCACGCCAAGCAGCCAGCTGGTCTGCAGCAAAAAAACTGCCGCGAAATTCAAAAATGCCGCTCGAGAGATCCCAGCGTCAAGCGGCATCTAGAGGACCCACCCTGCAGCCCTTGCAGCTTCCAAAGATTTAACCGAAGCCCCCGGACTCTCCAGATCTTCCTGAGCCGCCCATCCTGGGGTCGATGTCAAAAGACCCCCAAAAAACCATCCTCTTTGACCAGGACGCTCCCCAGCCTTCGCGGAGGTTAGCAAGGTGCGGCGGCCATTTTAGGATTACTTTTAGTTTGCCCATGGTGGGTCGTATTCCGGAACCATCAATCAGGTATTCCAGAAATTCAACTTTTTCCACTGCTAATTGGCATTTGTCCCTTTTTACTTTCAACCCCATTTCTTGGAATCTGGTTAATACTGCCCTTAGCCATTGCTGTAGTTGTTCCTGGCTGATGGCTGATATCAGAACATCATCAAAATAGGGGATGACTCCTTCAATTCCCTGTAGGAGGCATTCCATGAGGCTTTGGATGCTTACCCCAAACTGTAACCGTCTGCATTTGAATGCTTCCCTATGTGTAACTATTGTTTGTGCCTCTGCTGTAGCATCATCAACTGGCAGTTGTTGGTATGCTTGAGCCAAATCGAGCTTTGCAAATACTGTCCCTTTACCCAGGGAATGCAACAAGTGTTGCACGATGGTTACTGGGTATGCGCTCTGTTGTAAGTCTTTATTCAGGGTACTTTTGTAGTCACCACACAGACGCACTAACCCATCTGGCTTCGTGGGGTTATTATATATGTCTCCCACTTGGCATGGTCTGTCAGCTCTAAAACCCCTTGGGCAACGAGTTTATCCAGTTGCTCATCAATCTTGGGCCATAGAGCAAAAGGAACCTTCTAGGCTTAATCCTGACAGGGGTAACTTGGGGATCTAGGTTAAATGATATTGGGATCCCCATGTACTTGCCCAATTTCACATTGAAGATGTCTGCAAAATCCTTTAAGAAAAAGCACCCTGTTATTAACACAGCTGCCTGCAATTATTGCAGGTTCGAATCTCATCAAGGCTCAAGGTTGACTCAGCCTTCCATCCTTTCTAAGGTAGGCATATTGAGGACCCAGTTTGTGGGGGTAATAAGCTGACTTTGTATAAATATACAAAAAAGTATGAAGGCTATTGCTTAGCGCATTGTAAGCCGCCCTGAGTCTCCGGAGAAGGGCGGCATATAAATCAATTTTTTTAAAAACAGAGCTCTTCTTCCCAGCCGTTGTCTTCAACTTGGTTGATCCTGGTCACTGCCAGCCCCAAAGGTTCGAACCATTCCAGTCCCAATAGGCTAGGTCTGTCCTGGTCTACTATGGTGAGAGGCAGCTGTCCTCTGAAGTCCTTGAATTTTATATTGAATTGACTGATGCCCATCACTGGAATTTGATTTCCTTGATAGTCTTTAAGGATGACTCTTTGCGGTTTGAGTGTGCTGGTTGTGATATGTGGTATTAATTGTTTAATGGTCATCCAGGAGATCATGGATAGGTAGGATCCTGAGTTGACCTCCATCTTGCATGATCTCCCCTCGATGTAAACGGTTGCCGCCATCTTCTTTGCTTTTCCCGCGAATGGCTAGCTAATGGCTAACTATTATTGTCTGGTGGGTTTCACCTCTCTTCATTTCGGTGGTTTCTTCCAAATGGTTGTTTCCTGTTGCTTGTTTGGAAGTGTCTGGCTCTTGGTGGAGGACTGGATTGCCTGGATCTTCAGGATGCTGGTTGGGATGCTCTGCAGGCTCTTGTGATGTGTCCTTTCTGGTCGCAACGCTGGCAGTTTGCATCTCGGAACCTACACTCTGTCCGGGGGTGGTTCCCTTCACATCCTGCACACCTAAATTCTTTTTTTCCTTTTTCCTTTTTTCCATTCTAAATGGAGATGAGTACTTCATCCTCTTCTCCTTCCTTGGATTCAGTCTCTACATCCTTGTAGTGGATTGAGGATTCTTCCTTTCCTTGCAGCCCTTATTTATTTTTTTCATTGTGGCTGCAGACTTTTGGGATGCTTCAGTCACAGTTGCTTTCTCCATAGCCTCTTGGAAAGTTATCCTGGGCTTAGCAAGCAGTCGACTTTGCAGGGTGAGATCCCTTAGTCCCAATACCAACCAGTCTCTCATTGCCTCATCCAGGTTGGAGAATTCACAAGTGGTGACTATCTTGCGTAGAGTTGCCACAAATTTGCTTATTGATTCCCCTTCCTTTTGGTCTCTCCTGTAGAACTTGTGCCGTCTCACAAGGGATGAGGCTGGGATGCGTAGTGTGCTTTCAGGATGCCCTGTAGTGTCAGCCAAGTCATAATCCTCAGTTCTGCCAGAGAGGCTAAAGCTTTCGCCATTTTAAAAACAGTGGCTCTGCAGTGTGTGAGGAACAGCACCCTTTTCCTCTGTTCCGACAGGCTCAACAGGTCATTTGCTTCCAGGAACATGTGGAATCACTCCATGTAGGATTCCCAGTCTTCTCCCGCTGGGTTGAACAGTGTGAGTGGAATTATTGAAGACATCTTGTGCTGGCCATTATAGTTGTGATGGCTGTTGATTGCCACATGGAGGTTTCAGCAGCCTAGTGTCCCATTGTCCTTCTGATATCCCACCTTCATCGCCAGTGTTGAGTAGTGGGTGCAGACAGAGGATGCAGGACACATTCGGCAGTTTAAACAGCTTTATTCAGCTCCAGTACAGCAATGGTAAAACAAGCCATGGCAGCCCCTTTTAAATGGAGCTGTCCGCAGCTTCAGCCACTGATGTGCCTTTAATTTTCCCACTCCAGCTACTCACTCCTGATTGGTTCCTGCACTCATCTATTCAATACTTAACAGTATCTCTGGTCAAAACTAACTGTACCCTGACAACATGCTGTTCAGATAGATATAGAATTTTTTATGTGTATTAAAAAATGTATTAATAAAATAAATAAATAAAAAGTTATGCAAAAAAATGGAGGACACTGGGTCTTTGCAAACTTTAGCAATCTGACTCCTGCCCAGGGAAACATACAAGGGGAAAAGTTGCAGAAATATTTTATTTCCTTGCTTGCTTTGTTCCTCTATTCCAGCAGCCTCACCTTTTGGGCACCAGGGACCAGTTCTGTGGAGAGAGTTTTTTCTGTGAACCAGAGGGGGTGTGGTTTTGCATGCTGCCTGCCTGTGGATGGGGCTTCATTTGTTTGCATGGCCTGGTTGCTGCATGCTGTGGCCCAGTGCTGGTTCACAGACTGGAGGTTGAGAACCCCTGCTCTATTTTTTCACCTGTGGTCAAGGTAAGATTTTTAAAGGGAAGGAGAGCAGAGGAAATGTTTAGTTTTACCATCTAATTTTTGTGGTGGCGGTGGGGGAATAATTAACAAGTCCATCCCTCCCAGCTTTTTACATTTTGTTTATTGGAAAAAAAAGTGCCTTTCTGGGGGGAGGGGGTTAAGCAAAGGAAAGGTTTTGAGAAGGTCACCCTAAAGCTTCTGTCTTTTATGCAGGGGCCAGCTTCCCAAAGCCTAGCCAGAGGCAAGAGAGCTTTGCAGCTTCTCATTGTCCAGCTGTTCAGTGGCCAGCTGATTGGCACAGAAAACTCTGAAAAGCTAGGAAATTGGTCCTTTTTTTGCCCCAGAAAGGCAGGGAAACTTGGCAGGAGGAAGGATGGGGCAGTTTTAGGAAAGAGTAGGTGAACCCAGCATTTTCCTTCCCTGTTGTTTCTCACTATCAAGATAGTCAGCTATGCAGGAGGTCCATTTTCGCTGGCAGAGTGATAGCAAAAAAAACTACTAGCAAAACTGACATTTAATCACACAATTTGCCCTCCTGCACACACCATGAGCAACCTAGCCAAGCAGTAGCAGCCTCAAGGAGGAGGTAAGTGCAGTCCGGCATCCCCTCAGGGAAGCAGGGCTGGGCTGTAGAGTCCTGGTGCCCTGGGAGCTCAAGGGCTGAGATGGACACTTGCCCTCTGCTTCCTAGGGCTCTGGACAGCTTGCACTGCCATCCAGGGTTCTGCATGTGGCCTGAGGGGGACGAGGAGGCTTTTCTGGAGGACAAGGGTTTGGCACTCTCCCTGGTCTCACCTTCCTCCACTGAAGTCAATGGATCCCCCCAGCCCCACTCAGCCCTGACATGAGTGACACGGAGCTGACCATGCCCATCCTGGCCACACCCATCCCTGCCCCATGAGGTCAAATACAACCCCGAAGTGCCCCTCAATGAAATCGAGTTTGACACCCCAGTTCTAAGCCCTAGCCAAATATAGGTGGAAAAATATCTAAAACTGCTTCCTTTAACATAATACCACTTTGCATGAGCAGCACAAAATCATTTTTAAAGAAATATTAAGTGATCAAATTAAGAAAGTAATTCTATAAGGCAAATATGCTAAATACTAAAAATAGTTATTAAAAATATAAAACAAGACATTTAAACATTTAAACAGAATTGAAATAGAACAAGCATTTTAAGCAAGATCATTTTCCAACAAATCTTTGCTTTGAATAAAATGCAACGTCTGATTCAGATTTGGATATGAATGAGAATGTTTGTGGAGCACAAATGCTATTATAATTACTACACATGTACTTTTATACTGTTCCTATTACCAACTTGGTCAAGAAATATTCATTCTTCCTTTATTTACTTATATTACGGTCATAAATATGGACTTTTTTTCTTGATTTCCTCCTCTTTGTTATATACAATGTTTATTACTTACAACATCACTAGAGTTTGCCTGGCAGAAATTAAAATTCACAGATAATTAAGGATATTGGACATGGGCCAACCTACTGAGAATTTTTTTAATTTTTTAATCAGTATTTGTTTTCACATGTTTCTTGTGGCCTTTAGAAGCCCTTTTTAGTGCATTGTCTTATTATTAAGAATTTTTATAGAGCATTTTAATTTTATAGTATTGTGTTAACAATCCTAGCTTTTAGTAATCTTTTTGTCTCATAAATTTCAGTATTATTGATATGGATATCCTTTTTCTGATTTTATTTTATTCTGACCTATGGTGAAATAAAAGATTTGACTGATTAATTGGTTCTGATTGTTCAATGACGAAAAGCTCAAACAATAGCTTATTTTAATTTAGGAGAAAAGGGGGATTTGTGAGGGATACGAGAAAACATTCATTTCCATTTTTTCATTAAGCTGAAATCTGGGATTGCTCAGTCATGGGATAATACTTCTTCACATATATGCCCACCAATGTAGGAATTTTTAAAGGAATTTAAACAAATTAATGGAACATGAAGTGAATGTGTATTAGTTATGGTGGTCGTAAATACTACAATCAAGATCAGAGGCAGGCAGCCTGTACATAATCACTCTTGGAGACAGTGCAAATGTTTTCATGTTTTGAATTTGGATGTTCCATAATTATCTTTCCTACTGGACAAGATTAGCTGTTAGCCTTTTCCAAAAGGAGTAACCTTACCTTCAGTTTCCACAGCTCATTTTATTTCCTGAATTTGAGTTTATAGTACTACAGATTTGTGTTCTTAAATGGATATAAAAGTCATTGGCATGGCACAATTCTAAATCAAAACATATCATTTATAGTTACTGATTACTTAACAGGCTAGCATGAAATTTAATCTTAAAATAAAAAAGTCAAATACTTTGGAATAAAATACTTCTGAGCATACCACAAACTTTTATTTATTTTATTGTTTTGCTGCTGTCTTTGCAATCCGATTAGGAATATAAAGACAGAATTTAGGCAAAACTGTACTTTAAGTTCAGTTAATTTCATTGGAAGATAGTTAATCAGGTGCATAATCTTTCAGATAAAGTAGATGCACTTAAATATACTCAATTCTGGCACACATGACTGTTACATGTAACTATTGTGGGAAGTGAAATAATGATATATTCAGGCACATACATAGCAAAATAAATGTTATATTATTTAGAGTTTACAAGTTTATTTAATTTAATACATGATTTTGCAGAAATATTACCACAAGCCACAGTGGCGCAGTGGTTAGAGTGCAGTATTGCTGGCTACTTCTGCTGATCACCGGCTGCCAGCAGTTTAGCAGATCGAATCTCACCAGGCTCAAGGTTGACTCAGCCTTCCATCCTTCCGAGGTGAGTAAAATGAGGATGTAAGGATCTGCCTCTCCTCCTTTCCCAAGAAAGTATAAACTCTTGAAACATTGTATTTCAAAAGGAACCTTTTATTGAGAAGAAGTGATATCAGAACAGGCAAAGCAGACTCTAAATTCCCTCCCAAACTGCACAGTTAGAAATAGGGCTCTAGAATCCATCCCTCCAGTTTGAATGTGGATTTCAGCCAATCCATAGGTGTGAAGATGTTTATTGTAACAGTCATCCTGAGAGCCAGAGAAGGAGCCGTTCCCATAGTCTTATTCCGCTTTCAACCAACTGACACAATCCACATGGTCCTCCCTCCTTATTTCATTTCCATAAGGTGAGAATATTGCAGGGTGCTTAGGCGCCAGGAAAAAGTTTATAAAATACAACTTATCCCCATGCTCCCCCCTCCCTCCATATGAATGGCAGTATCACGTCAGGGATCTGACAGAGGACCCAGATTGTTGGGGGCAATATGCTGACTCTGTAAAACCACTTAGAGAGGGCTGTAAAGCACTATGAAGTGGTATATAAGTCTAAGTGCTATTGCTATTAAACGCATGAAATCAAAGCATTTATTATAACTATTTGAATATTATTTTTCAGCTGTATATGCCAAACCTGGGACACTGCAACCATCAACAATTATGAATCAATTGCCAAGCATCTGAATTTTGATCACATAACAATGTTTTAATATGTTATAATATTTAATATGTTTTTATTTTCTTTTAATTTTTGATTGGGAAGGTCTGAATTTGTAGGAAGATGAGCAGCTATATAAGCGTTTTAAATAAATAAATAATTTGAATTGTCCTTATATTAATCTGCATATTAATCAACTTCTTTTAAATAGGTAATAGCTGTCTTTTTCAGTCCTTTGTATTAACTTAGCTACAAAGTCTGACAGGCTATGAAAATAGGTCAAAAGGAGGGGACTGTTATATCTTTATCGCTATCCAAGATAGTGCTAGCTGTACATGAAAGCTAATTTATATGCACAGATATAACCAATGTATCATTGCAAAAAGAAATCTTACAAAAGGTGATTTGTTGTGAATCTGTCTTGATTCTTTCATTTTACCCTCATCAGGTATTCTTTATTCAAAATGTTCTTTCCTGTAGCAGCCTGTGAGGTTATGTGCCATTTTATTTTTTAAATAAAACTAAAATGCAATTCTGTATGACTTATTTCATTATTTAGTTGTGTCCAAGTTTTCCTACTTGGGATAATTGATTAGGCTTTCTTTTAAAATAAAGAATAGTTGCTTATCAATTAAAGCTTGGAAAAATATTAAACATACTTTCTTTACATAAATTGCTAGTCAATTCTTTTTAAAAGCATCTGAACTGTCATTTAGTTCAGGGATATAAGAAATAACTACACTGAAACAAATGTTCTTTATCAATTTAGGCATCTTTTGATAACCTAGATAAAGTGTATTGATTTCTTCATTGATTTTTTAAAATAGATCTCTATTATGTGTGGGCTTGAATAAAACTGCATATCTTAACAACTGTCGATAGAAGTATTTAGCTTCTATAGGAAGATGGTAAATATTCTGAATTCTAATGTTATTTAATTATAATCCAGAGTAATCTTGAAGGTTAAAAAATACTTTGATTGAATGAATGTGGCTTAATATCCTACCATAGCACATCGTGGGCCATTACTCCTATTACATCACTAGGCTTCTAAATGTTTTATAGAGTATGCATAAATACCATTTGTGTTTATAAGAACTGAATAGACACAATACCAGTGGTGAAATCCAAATTTTTTTATTACTGGTTCTGTAGGCGTGGCTAGGTGGGCATGGTGTGGCTTGGTGGGCTTGGCTTGGTGGGCATGGCAGGGGAAGGATACTGCAAATTCTCCATTCCTATCCCACTCCAGGGGAAGGATACTGCAAACTCCCTCTTCCCTCCCAACTCCTGGGGGAAGGATATTGCAAAAACTCCAGTCCCACCCCACTCTGGAGCCAGCCAGAGGTGGCATTTGCCAGCTCTCTGAACTACTCAAAATTTCCACTACCAGTTCTCCAAACTATTCAAAATTTCCACTACTGGTTCTCCAGAACCTGTCAGAACCTGCTGGATTTCACCCCTGCACAATACACAATTATTGCAGCCACAGGCAGTACACATAAGGCTTTTTTGCACATCAGCAGACAATAGATCCTTTCCGAGTGAATGAAACTTCTGAAACTGCTACAATACAATTCATGATGCTTAGGAGAAGAGAGTGGAAGTTGCATATACTATATTTATAACAAAATAGCAGAATAATAGAATTGAAAGGGACCTTGAAAGTCTTCTAGTCTAACTCCCTGCTCAAGCAGGAAACCAGGGGTGACTTCTAAAAATTTTTACTACCGGTTCTGTGGGCATGGCTTATTTTGTGGGCGTGGCTTGATGCTCATGTGGCAATTATTTAGGATTTAGCAGAGGTACTGGTCTACCAGGCTTTTAACTGCTTGCAGAGCTGTTACTGAAACTGAAATGTTTCTTTCCATTAGCTCTATGAAGACAGAAAGACAGAGAGAAGAAAGAACCCAAGTTCATATGAAAGGAGTTAAATATGCAAATGCCAGTGACAAAACAACATTTTTGGATAGTGTGCATATAAAATGGTACAAGAAAGGGTATAAATAATAAATTAATACAAAATATACAAAAAATATCTGGCCAAACCAGCATTGAAATCCAGCCGGATCTATCTGGCTCGCGCGAACTGGTAGTGCAGGTGGCGGGAGGCTCCACCCACCTGCCGGGACATCATTATGTCCCATTTTTGACCTTCTGCACATGCACAGAAGAATCTGTGCATGCATAGAGGAGGTGCACGCGTACATAGCACCCACATGTTCCTGTTCCTGAACCGGTAGTGATTTCAGCGCTGCACCAAACTAAATAAAGATTGGTTCAAAATATAATTTCATAGTACACATATGATGACTAATTTGCAAACCAATCATATGTAAAATTCGGAAATAAATTATTTTGAATTATATCTCTATGAGAAAATAAAAGTTATTATACTAAAACAATTAAGAATGACTAAAAGCCATTTTAAGAGCAAAGTAACCACTAGGTGGCACTAATCAGCTATTATTTCATAGAAACACTAAGAAGATTTAAGTTAGTTTGCCATTACTGATTTTTCATTTGCATTCATATTAGTTACTAATGCAATTCAAATTTCATCTGCTGATAATTTTAAAACATATTCCAAACTGGCAACGACAACTTTCATCATACTGGTGAATCAATACACTGTAAATAAATAGCAATTATTTTAAGAATAACTGATTCCCAATCATAATAAACACACATTTTGTATTTATCAATCTACTTATATGATTGTTTTCCATTGTAGTTTTTTGTAAAACTAAGTTGTTACATGGAATAAACACAATATGTTAAAAATTAGGCATGTTTGCACAGAAGCATCATTCTACATCCAGATCAATACTTGAATAACAAGGTTTGCAGGAAGAGATTCAAGGCCATAGTTCTTGATGCCCTTGTTTTATTACATCTATTAGAATAGCTGCACTTGTAGCAGAAAACCAGCAACTACTAACTATAATATTCAAGATGTATGTGCCTATCTTTCTTTCTAGTTTCAAATCTATGCATGGTGAAGACTGAAGTGTACGTTATTTCTCTCTGGCATGAGAAGTTGACTACTGTACTTTGTTATTATAAAAGACCAATCTGGTTTCAGGCTATTGTACAATCTACTCTTCATAGAAAAACTATTCTGCACAATGGGGCTTAGTCTATGATTGTTTAAGGATTTGGCCTAATAGAGAAGTCCCAGAATCATTTTTAAGCTCTCATGAATTCAGCGAAGCTACAGGTAGTCTTTGTTTAACAACCACAATTGGAACCAGCAACTCTATTGCTAAACAACATGGTCCTTAAGCAAGTTATCACATGACTGTGATGGACTTATGATTTCATTTCTATGATGGTAATTAAGTGAGTTAACATGTGGTTGTCATTTGCAATTTTACTGCCTTTGACTCTGCTCAGAAGCTAGCTGTAAAACACACAAATGTCCACAGGACAGTAGTAAGCAGTGGTGGGATTCAGCCGGTTTGCACTGGTTCGGCAGAACCAGTAGCTAATTTTTTGTAGAGTTTGGCGAACCGGTTATGATAAATCTGTGTTTTCCCTAACATGTCTGGTTTTTGTTCAAGTTCCTTCCAGGTGGGGGGGGGGGCTCCCCAAAAGTCCAAGACTGGAATGATGGAAACCAAATGGAGATGCAAGAAGTGAGAGGGAAAAGAAAAGGCTAGGTGTCAGCCTCCGCCTTCACTGCTTTGGCTGCCATAGTAACGGGAGGGGGGAGAACTAGGAACCAGGGGGCTGGGGATGCAGAGCTGGAAGAGAAAGCCAAAAACGAAAGCCAAAAACGAAATCCAAAGAAGAAACAAAAGTGTATCTTTGAAAGGGGAGTTGGGCAACTGTTGTGGCATTCCTGATTGATGACGGTGCTGGACGTGCTTCCACCTGACCCCTGAGAGACCTTTGGATTGAATGACTTACGATGGACAGTGGGAGAGGATGCTTTGTATATGTATTTTTCGCACCTATTGCTTTAGTTCTAGCTTTCCTTTGGTTGCGTTCACTTCATTTTCTAGTAAAAGTACCTTTCTCTATAAACAATGGAGTCTGGGTCTTTCTTTCCTGGACTTTGAAGGAAGCATACCTGACATTAAGCTAGAACTCACTCCAGCCATCCCGGACAAACACCGAGGGGGCTGAAACCAGTTATGTCTGACCAGGAGGGTGAAGAGGAACAGATGGGAGCGTATGGCTCCACCATGACCTCACTTCAAGCAGAAAAGGAAGCAGCAGAATGGTTAGAAAAGGCTCGACTGAGAGAGGAACCTGAGGAAGCTCGGTGGTCCAAAGGAGTAGGAAGATTGCCAGACCTAGGAAGGACCCCCCCCAGGAGTAACCAGCTCCAGACCCCATAAAGGAGAGGCAGTGTGGCTGCAAGAGCAAAAGGAAAGCCTCCTGATGGAGCAAGCTTTACAACTCCTCCGTGAGGTTGAAGAGAGCTGGAAAAGCCATGAGTCTTATGGGTTCCCTGTGGGGAAGGGAGGAGACTACCCCAGGAGGGATCCAGAAGAGGCAGCCTGTGGGGGAGAAGAAGAGAAAGGTGGGGAAGAGGCATCTCAGGACTCTGGAGCCCAGATGAGGGATGCAGCAGCCCAGGGGCCCCCAGCCTTGCAGGCCCCACCCCGCAGACGCAAAAAACCAAAAATTCCCCCCCTAACCGGAAAATATGATGGGAATCCGAAGACCTTGGGCTTCTTCCAGACCCAGATATGGAACCATATGCAGGACTGGGGGGAGGACTACCTATCAGATGCAGCACGAGTGAGATGCATCACTAACGTCTTAGAAGGGGTGGCAGCTGACTGGATGGTGGCCCTCCACAATAATAACTCCCCCCTGCTGAGAAACTACAACCAGTTTATGGGGGCCCTGAGGAGGCGGTTCGAAGACCATCTAGCTGAGCGGAAGGCAAGACTCAGAATGAAGGGCATTGAGCAGGGCCAGAGATCAGTAGCAGAGTACACCCAAGAGTTTCGCGAGCTGGCACCCTACATGACAGGGTGGTCAGAAGTGGCCCTACTGGAGAGTTTCAAGGATGGGCTGAATGAGGAAATATATAAAGATTGCCAAGCCCAGGGGGTTCCTGATGACTTGCAGAGTTGGTACATAGTAGCTGAAGATGTGGAGATCGAGCTGGCCCAAAGCCGACTCCGAGGAGGCCGCGCACGAGACACGCCTTCTTCCTTCTACTGCAAAGGAGTGCCCAAGACAGCCGGGGGGAGAGCGGAATTCAAGCCAAAATCAAAGCCGTTCACGTGTTTCAAATGTGGAAAGGAAGGCCATTGAGCCACTGAATGCTTCTCCAAGCCAGTGCCAAAGTCTACCGGCTTGGAACCCAAGAAGACTGACAAAGCACCCGCAAAAGCTCGTGCAACTGCCCTGAAAGGAGAAGTCATTGAGTTCACTCCCCGTAACCAGGGTGAGTTGGGAACTCCGACCACTGCAGACAACAGCGGGACGGACTCCGACTCCGACTCCGATGAACTGGTGAGTCATACCGAAGACCCCCTACTTATCCCCATAGAAATAAGGGTGCCATCTACAGGGACACATGCGCAGATATTAGCCTTATTAGACTCTGGGTGCACCAGGTGCATAACTAGCCCAAAGGTGGTAGAGAAAATGGGCTTGAGGCTAAAAACGCTAAAAACACCCATTGCGTTCTGTCAGTTGGACGGATCGTTTGCAGAAGGGGGCCCAGCCACCTTTATGACTGAAACTCTTGAAATGCAGCTGGGGGATCACATAGAGACTCTCAAATTTATTGTGGCCCCTGGCATGGAGCGACCCCTCATACTTGGACTGCCCTGGCTCTGCAGATGGAATCCACGGGTGAACTGGAAGACGGGGGCCTTCCGTATTTCCACCAGAAAACCAAGATTTGAGAGGGAAGAAGTCCCCCGGGAGGATGGGATAAAACCCGAAAGGGCGGAAGTAGCAATAGGCCACATCGAAGGGGAGGAGAAGATTCCAAAGGAATACTGGGACCTCCGTGAAGTTTTTAGTGAAAGAGCCTCAGATGTGCTACCTCCCCACCGAGCTATGGACTGTACCATTGAAATACTCCCCGGGGTGAAGCTCCCTAAGCCAAAAATCTACCCCATGACCCCCCGAGAACTAGGGGAATTGCGAAACTTCATTGATAAAAACCTAGAACGAGGGTTTATCCAACCAGCCAGACCAAGGGTGGCGGCGCCGGTAATGTTCTGGGAAAAGAAAGATGGCTCCTTTCGTTTGGAAGTGGATTATAGAAACCTGAACGCTATTTGCGTGGAAAACGTTTACCCCCTACTGCTCATGAAAGACATGATAGCGCACTTAGGAAAGGGAAAGGTCTTCACCAAACTGGACTTACGGGAGGCATACTATAGAGTGAGAATCAAAGAGGGAGATGAATGGAAAACAGCATTCAATTGCCCTCTGGGATGCTTCCAATTCAGAGTACTCCCTTTTCGGCTACAGGGAGCCCCCGCTGTATTCATGCAATTGATTAACGAAGTACTGCATTAGCACCTATATAAGGGGGTGCTGGTTTACTTGAGTGACATTCTTATCTACTCTGAGAACATGGACGATCATGTGAAATTGGTGCGAACTGTCCTGAAGAAACTCAGAGCTGCTGAACTATACGCCAAACTTTCCAAGTGCGAGTTCCACCAAAGCAAAATTGACTATCTTGGGTATCGCATATCGCATGAGGGCATAGAGATGGACCCTGGGAAGGTTTGAGCTGTATTGGAATGGGCCGCGCCACGCACCTGCAAACAACTACAGAGTTTCCTGGGATTTGCTAACTTCTATAGACAGTTTATCCCCTCGTTTGCCAAAATTGCGCTGCCAATAACAAATCTTCTGAAAACAAAAAGTGAAGAAAAACCAAAACCCGCACGGCCCCTTGAATGGATTATGGACTGTCAGGCGGCATTCGAAAAGTTGAAATGGCTGTTTGCTGCTGAACCAGTCCTTAAACACCCGAACATGGAAGAACCTTTTGTAGTACAGGCTGACGCAAACGACGTGGCCGTGGGAGCAGTACTTCTACAAAATAATGCAGAAGGGAAATTACAACCCTGTGCTTACACCTCCCGTAAATTGTCAGAAACTGAGAGAAGGTGGGCCATATGGGAAAAGGAAGCTTTCGCAGTGCGATGGGCATTGTTAATGTGGAGACAGTTCCTAGAAGGAGCAAAGCATCCTTTTGAGGTTTGGACTGACCATAAAAACCTAGAGGCATTGAAAGCACCGCGTAAGTTGTCACCAAAGCAAGTTCGTTGGGCCCAGCACTTCAACCGGTTTAATTTCACACTATGCTACCTTCCTGGTGGAAAGAATTTCATGGCGGATGCACTTTCCAGATTGCCTCAATACAACAGCACCAAGGAGGAAGTGGTTTGACCCATCATCCCTTTGACACAACTAGCAGCACCAGTAGTAGTAGTACAACTAGTAACTACCAGGGTGCAAGAAAAACGCAATCCAGGCCTTTCGGGCGATTTACTTCAGAAACTACGAGAAGCCCTGAAAACTGATGAGTGGTTTCAAAATCACTCGAACGAATGTACCCTCCGTGATGAACTAGCTTGGGTTGGGGCCAAGCTGTATGTCCCTGCCAGTCTAAGAGTAACAGTGTTGCAATACGCTCATGACGCCAAGGCGGCGGGACACTTTGGATTTGTTAAAACCTTACATCTTGTTAAAAGATAATTTTGGTGGCCTGCACTCAAAAAGGACATAGAGGCATATGTGGCTAGCTGTCCAGTGTGTGCCTCAGCTAAGAGACCTCCAGGAAAACCACCTGGGTTACTTCAGAGTGTGGCAAGGCCGAATGCTCCCTGGAAAGAGATATCCATGGATTTTATCGTTGACCTACCAGACAGTGAGGGTTGCACAGTTATTTGGGCAGTAACAGACTTGTTTTCCAAACAAGTGCATTTCATCCCCTGCTCTAAAATCCCTTCAGTGAAAACCCTTGTAAAATTGTTTATTCGTCATGTTTACCGACTACATGGAGCTCCAAAACGCATAATTTCAGACAGGGGTGTGCAATTTACTTCCAACTTTTGGAAGGAGTTTTTAAAGTTGATAGGCTCTGCCCAGGGGCTAAGCTCCACCCACCACCCTCAGACAAATGGGGCTTGTGAGAGAACCAATGCTGTGTTAGAACAGTGCCTGAGATGTTATGTAAATTACCAGCAGGATAACTGGGTAGACCTATTACCATTTGTGGAGGTGGCATATAATAACTCCATTCACAGCAGCACCGGGTTCACTCCGTTTAAGGTAGCACCTGGCCAAGAGTTTGTACCGATCCCCGAACTACCACAGGATGACCCACAACATCCCTCTTTGATTGAGTGGATCGAACAGTACTTGGGCAGTAAAGTTTTAGATGACGCACATAGAGCACATAAAGCCCAAGCTGACAAAAACCGGTGCCCGGCACACGTGTACAAAGTGGGTGATAACGTTTATCTGTCCACCAGATATTTACAGACTTCCCAGAAATCAAAAAAGCTTGGACCCAAATATGTGGGTCCTTTTCCAATCAACTAGACTCATTAACCCAGCCTCAGTTGAATTGCCAAAAACTTTGAGACGAATCCACCCAGTATTCCATGTTAGCTTGCTGAAACCAGAACATTCATCCCCTTTGCGTCCGGACCAGGGCCCTCCTCCGGTCCCTATTCTGACAGAAGGGGAACAACATTTTGAACTTAAAGAAATTTTAGATTCTAGGAAGCACCACGGTAAAGTGCAATACCTGGTGGCCTGAAAACATTTCCCATTATCTCAAGCTGAGTGGGTGAATAAACATGATGTTCGGGCTCCAAAGAAAGTGCAATTGTTTCACACCGAATATCCTGATAAGCCCTGATTTAATGTGGTTTAATGTGATTTTAATGTGTTCTTTTCTCTTCCCGTGCTCAGGAGTAACGTCTTTTCTGCAGAGGGGCTGAATGTCAGCCTCCGCCTTCACTGCTTTGGCTGCCATAGTAATGGAAGGGGGGAGAGCTAGGAACCAGGGGGCTGCGGATGCATAGCTGGAGGAGAAACCCAAAAACGAAACCCAAAAACGAAACCCAAAGAAGAAACGAAAGTGTATCTTTGAAAGGGGGGTTGGGCAACTGTCGTGGCATTCCTGATTGATGACGGTATTGGACGTGCTTCCACCTGACCCCTGAGATTGGGGTCTCAGGGGTCAGGTGGACCCCGACCCCTGAGATTTGGATTGGATGATTTATGATGGACAGTGGGAGGGGATGTTTTGTATATGTATTTTTCGCGCCTATTGCTTTAATTCTAGCTTTCCTTTGGTTGCGTTTTCTAGTAAAAGTACCTTTCTCTAAAAACAATGGAGTCTGGGTCTTTCTTTCCTGGACTTTGAAGGAAGCTGATGCTTCTCCTCCTCCTTTTTTTGAAAAAAAAAGATGGAAATGAGCAATTTGAAGAGTGATTTTTCTGTCACCAAAAAGACAATTGCAAAGCCTGAGGGTGGAGCTGGCACAGAATGGAAGAATTCTACTTGATTGAGATTGACAAGATTTTACTTTACTTAAACAGAATGCAAAGGATTACCACTGCTTTGATCTAGAAATTATAAATACTTCAGGTTTAAATACCAGGTAGGTCCATATAGGGGTCTTCATTAGTTTCCCCTAATGAATATAGTACAGGTAGTCCTCAACTTATAATTGATTTAGTGACCATTTAAAGTTACAATGGAGTTACTGAAAAAAATGACTTATGACCATTTTTTATACTTACGACCTTTGTGGCATCCCATGATCATCTATTTGATCAAAACTCAGACACTTTGTAAATGGTTCATACTTATGACTGTTGCTGTGTCCCAAGGTCATGTGATTGCCTTTTACAACTTTTCAACAAGTAAAATCAATGGGGAAGCCAGATTTACTTAACAACCATGTTACAAACTTAAGAACTGCAGTGATTCACTTACTGTAACAACTGTGGTGAGAAAGGTTGTAAAATGGCTCAAAATTCACTTAACAAATACCTCACCTAACAACAGAAGTTTTGGGCTCAATTGTGGTCATAAGTCGGGGACTACCTGTAACTGCTTTTTTATGCAATGTCGTGTATGATGTTTGTCTCATTCCAGCTAATAACTAAGCTTAAAGTTATCCTCTGATATCCATTATTTCCCACTTCTCCTGATAAGACCCATCTCATTCTTCATCATCAGTTGTTGTTGACATAGTCAATGGTGGAGATCTGCCAGCCCGTTAGTTTCAACCCCTCCTCCTTTGATGCATTTCTTCCAAGGTCCTTTTGGCTGGAGTGGCAGACAGGAGCCATCACCTGGCTTTTACAGAGATGTCTGTGAATGGAAGCCTCACTGGTGCTTTCTATACCCCTTGACAAGCTTCCTTTAAATGTAGGTTTTCTGGTCATGAAAAAGAGTATTGAATATGTTATTTCAACACCAGTTTGATATTCTTTTGAAAGACTGTTTGAATCTTGTGCTGCACAAAATGTCAATATATATTGGGAAGGAAAGTTGGGTTCTGCCAGCTATATATTTCTGATTCTGCCATTACTAAGTGTATTACAGGCTGGGGTTTTTTTTAATGCTTTGGATAATAATGAGTTTCTTAGAGCCAGACATTTACTGTTTTTACTACTTTTATTAACTTTTCAACACTACACTGTTGCCCTGACTGGTTGATGCTCTCAGGTCCAGTTTCCTCAGGTTTTTTGTACAATGCATCACAGGAGGATCAGCATAATTTTGCCTAGTCCATTCCTGTTTTGATAGCCCCAGCTGCTGCTTCTGGGTGTCCCTGGACAAGACAACTGAAAGTTTATTGATCACTTTCACAGCCATGCCCTTGCAGCATACCATTGCTCCTCCAGCTTCCGCTTATGACCTTATTCACCCATGTTCCATTGGGCTTTTTTTTTCAGAAAAGGCACAAGGGAACAGTTGCAAGAGCATTGGGAGAAGTCCCTCCTGCTTTGTTCTTTCCTCCCTCCTTTCCCTTAGTGTTTGCCATCTGTAAAGCAACTTGACAGTTCACTAAACCTTCCATTCAATCTGTCCCATCCTTTTTCATCCCCTTAGAAACAGTGATTGATGATTGTTTTCATACCAACCTGTGGTGCTTGGTGGCAGGGAAAAGACATTAACTGCTCTCCTTAACTTCAGAAAGAATCTGGCTGCGCAGTGCCTTTTCTAACTAACATTTAAAAAAACAGGAAGAAGCTTTTCTGATGAAGTGAGATACAGCTCACAAAAAGCTTCTGCCTTTTGATAAAAATTTTAATAGAAAAAGGTGCTACCAAACTTCTAATTTTTTGACACTATAACATGGCTTCCTCTGCTACAATGTCTCCTTAATTTGACATAAAAACACTTAGTAAAAATAGTGTTGGTCATCAGCTTCCTCCTTCATGGATTATTGCCTTGTTGTGGTGAAGGCGTTTGTGTAGCTCAATGAAGCTATGAGCTATGCCTTGCAGGGACACCCAAGATGGACAGGTCATAGCAGAGAGTTCTGACAAAACGTGATCCACTGGAGAAGGAAATGGCAATCCACTCCAGTATCTTTGCATGAAAACTCCATGGACAGTATCAAAAGATATGATGCTGGAAGATGAGCCTCTCAGGTCAGAAGGTGTCCAGTATGCTACTGGGGAAGAGCAGAGGGCTAGTACTAATAGCTCCAGAAAGAGTGAAGCGACTGGGCCAAAGCCGAAAGGACGCTCAGCTGTGGATGCATCTGGTGGTGAAAGAACAGTCCGATGCTGTAAAGATTTTTTCTCCATAGGAAACTGGAATGTAAGATCCATGGATCAAGGCAAGCTGGAATAGGGAGGACCAGAGATCTCTTCAAGAAAATTGGAGGTATGAAGGGAACATTTCATGCAAAGATGGACATGATAAAGGACCAAAATTGCAGGGACCTAACAGAGGCAGAAGAGATTAAGAAGAGGTGGCAAAATTACACAGAAGAACTATACAAGAATGAGCTTAACATCCCTGATAACCACGATGGGGTGGTCACTGACCTCGAGCCAGATATCCTAGAATGTGAAGTGAAGTGGACCTTAGGAAATCTGAGCAACAACAAAGCTAGTAGAGGAGACAGTATTCCAGCTGAGTTATTCAAAATCTTAAAAGACGATGCAGTAAAAGTACTACAATCAATTTGCCAGCAAATTTGGAAAACTCAACAGTGGCCACAGGATGGAAAAAGGTCAGTGTCGAGCCGTGAACAGGCTCGCCATCACTTATGGGGGGGGACGGAGATTAGAAAAGGCAGAACGCAGCCAGAGCTGTCGGACTTACAGAGTTACAGCGACACTCACAACGGCACTTCACAGCAGGAGGCAGCTACAAGCAAAGCCAGGAGCAGCAGAGACAACGGCAGGGAGGCGTGGCTGTTAACGTTTTCCTAAATGCGCTTCTGTGACGGGAACAGAGGCGCGGTACTGCCAAACAGCTGTGGAGGGAGGGGAATGTCCCGAGGTTATTTTATTTGCCGGATGTTAGGTTTGCTTTATGCCAAGTTCAGATATATAGCGCCACCTGGCTGCCTCCGGTAGCGCTGACTTTATTAATTTTTCCGGCTTGTTCGTTACTTTGCCTTGCTGCTTTTGGCTGTGTTCCAGTAAAGAGTTCTGGCTACTCCTTAAAGTGTGGAGTCGTTTTTTCACATCAAGCTCGGGCGGGACGACAGGCCGAGAGTCAGTTTACATTCCAATTCCAAAGAAAGGCAATGCCAAAGAATGTTCAAACTATCGCACCATTGCACTCATTTCACATTCCAGTAAGGTTATGCTTAAAATCCTACAAACTAGGCTCCAGCAATATGTGGATCGAGAACTACCAGAAGTACAGGCAGGATTTCGAAGAGGCAGAGGAACTAGAGATCAAATTGTCAACATACACTGGATCATGGAGAAAGCTAGAGAGTTCCAGAAAAATAACTACTTCTGCTTCATTGGCTATGCTAAAACCTTTGATTGTGTGGATCACAACAAATTGTGGCAAGTTCTTAAAGAGATGGGAGTACCAGACCATCTTATTTGTCTCTTGAGAAACCTATATGCAGGTCAAGAAGCAACAGTGAGAACTGGACACGGAACCACTGATTGGTTCAAAATTGGGAAAGGATTTTTTTTTATTTACAGGACTTATATGGCCTATATCATATCTTGACTCTGGGAAACCAGAACAATTTGCAAAAACATAATTAAAAATGGAAGTATCCTTCCCCTGCCTCCAGATGCCAGATCAAACAGCATAACTCCCATCCTAGTCCAATGCTTCGAGGAACAGCCAGGTCTTCATGGGTTCTGAAGGCTAAAATTCAAAAGTTAAAGCCATGCTCAAAAACCTGTGTAAACTTGGCCATAATTTATCAAACAAACAATTAAGGCAGCAGGAATTATGAATATTTGAACATGATGACAGGTTTAACATGCAAGATGCCACACAAAGAGAATTTATATCAGCATTTGAATCAATATTCAACAGAGTACGTATAGCAGAGCCAGAAAAACATGCTGTCAGACAAAAAGTATCAGCAATGTTAGTTGCATACAAGGCAGTCAATGGAGCAATGCATCTTGAAAGATCTGAAACAAGATCAGGACATTATTATTTTACTGGTTCATAAAAGCCGCTCAACAATGGTGATGAACCGCACAGATTATGAAATGAAAACATTCAGCCTGCTCAATGATTTCTTAGCATATAGGCCAGTAAAGACATCAGAGATGAGAATGATGGTCACACAATTGGATGCTTCTCTCAGACAACTCAAACAAAATAACTGTATAACAGAAAAAAGAATATTGGAAAATGAGAACAACAGAAAGACTTTATAGACTGCCATGATAAACAAAATAGGAGACCCCTCAGAGCTACTGTAGTGCTACAAGATACCCCTACCTACAACCAGGCTAGCTTCCTGCCCCCAACCTCAAACAGCATGGTCACATCATCCACACAATTTTTGACAAAACTACAAAGCTTAAATGTGACTCCTGACAAGATCGTGGTCTTCTTTGACATAGTGTCCCTATTTACATCCTTCCTTCCTCAGTTAGCATATGAAGTAGATAAAAGAATCTGGAAGAAGAGTACAACACAGCTCAGGACAATCTAATCAGGACACAAATCATGAAGCTATTCCAGGACTGCCAACATACCTTCTTCACCTTCAAAAGGGAAAAATATGAGCAAATAAAAGGGATCCCCAATATGAGGAGTCATTGCAGAAACTGTCCTGTGTGAATTGGAACACCATGCATTTTAAAACTTTACACCTAAATTTTGGTGCTGCTATATGGATCATATGTTTCTCATTATCAAAAGAAATGCACTGAAAGACTTTCATAACCTGCTGAACTCCAACTTCCCAGACATACATTTCACAATGGAGGAAGAAGTGGCAACAATTACAATTTTTAGATGTGCTTGCCAACAGGCAGGAAGCTGGAAGGCTAGAAACCAAAGTTTATCACCAGCCACCAACAATCCATGCATTTTTAGTTGATAAAATACATGTTGAAATATCATGTTGGAATGACTCTAAGTTAGGAATGCACACATTTTTCTACTCATAATTTATTTATGGTGCATATTGCAGAGATTAGCAACAAAGGTTGAGGGAAGTTAGTCTTTTCTGGTTTGCTGTTATTGTCAGATCTGCCCCAGTTTGTGCTCTCAGGAAAGTAGGACTCATGACTCCATTTAGTTGAAGCAAAGGAATTTTTACTGAAAGAAACTGGTTGCAGCAAAGTCAGGCAGAATCTGGTGTTCCCATGGAAAATTACAAAACTATTCTTTCCAACTCCCAATCTCTCCCCCCATGACCAGTGTCCCAGCCAACCAATGTGATACCAGTATGATGTTTTGAGAAACTCTGAGGTGTGAAACTGGTAACATTCCATTCTTAGGGCAAACTACTTTAAAGATCTTGATACAAGCCAATTTGGTGATCTGGTCTTCTTCTGTTGCCACTTCCCCCTCCCCGATTTCCCATCACTAGATACACAGATGTGGGTTTTCTCAAATGCTTGCCCCCTCCCCCTCCCCTTTGATTGCAGGAACCCGGCAAGGAGTCAGGCCGGTGATAGAGATCCTGATATGCTGCCCCACTTGACAAGGATGTTAGTTCTGCAAAAGAAGAGAGAAAGAGAGAACAAGGGAAACCAGGATTAGATCATTTTGGTTTGTCAAGATACTGTGGAACTGTTTAAGGAGTTGGTGGCTTTAACATGTTTAAGGTCCACCCACTCTGTTTTGGAAGAGGAAAGTCTTTCCATGCCACCAGGTACTAGATCTTCCCACGGCGTTTGCAGGAATGCTACTCCCCTTCAATCATAAGAGGTTCAGATGGAAATGGTGGCAATGGGCACAGGTGGAGAGCGCCTCAGATTTCAGCAGACTGCAGTTTTTCAAGGGTTGCCTGGATTGCAAGTACTTGGTAACTAAATACACCTGATCTTCTACATTACAGTCCTTAGTTTCATGCATTTTTGTCTGCTTGCTTTTTATAGGCATCCCTTGCCTCTTCTACCAGGATGGGATCTTTTGGCAGGATACAAAATGTACTTGTTTGGAGAATAGGTCCATTATGACACAGATCATTGAATTTCCTGAACTCTCAGGGAGTTCTACAATACTGTCATTTGACCAAATGTTTTTACGAACCCAAAATGTCCCACAATTTTAGAGTCATGGCACCACCAAATGTGATAGATAGAAAAACACCATAAACCTCCCTAGGAAAAAAAAGGTGAGTGTTGTTGATAAGAGATTCAATTCTCAAGGGAACAGAACCTGCCGTCTGTGTTGTGGTCCGCCAGCAGCCTGCAGAGCTGGCAGCGGAGTCGGACAGCGATGAGGTTGAGGAAGAAAATGGGCCAGTCCTGGAGGCTGGGGAAGGCCTGGATGAGGGCTCTGCATCGGAGGCAGAGATGGGGCCAGGGCCATTGGGGAGTGAGGTGCGGACTCTGGAGCCTCCAGAGGCTGACAGTAGAGAGGCAGAGGAACAGGAGGAGCTTGTTCCTAGTGCACGTATGAAAAGAGCTGCCAAAAGGCAAGAGCAGCTACAGCAAAGAGGACGACTTGGGAGTAGGGCCAAGAGATGATTGGCGCCTCCCAGCAATGGCTCTTGGACTCTTTATCGGAAAACAACATTGATAGACTTGTTCTTGTCTTGCTGCACTTATCTCTTGTCGGCGTCTTCTGCTTCTGAACTTTTGCCAAGAGAAGCCTTTGGCAGTTTGCCTAATTATACCAAGGTTGGTGATTAGATTGAAGAATTTCTGTTATGAAGAATTTGTTTTAATTTAGTTTGGACTACGCTGAGAATGAGTTAATTCTCAGCTGTTCTAATAAAGTCTGTTTGTTTTGGAACTGTTTGCATCGACTACTACCTACTTGGGCCTGGGTCATAACTACCAGACAGTCAATCCAGAGAGGTATGTTGTCTCCCTGGAGCTAAAATTAAAGATGTGGCTGAGAACCTAACCAAAATAATAAAACCAACAGACTATTACCCCTTTCTACGACTACACATAGGGACGAATGACACAAAAAAGGACTTGAAAATAATATTGAATGATCATGAGCAGCTAGGCAAGAAAGTCAAGGACTTAGGTGCACAAGTAGTTTTCTCATCTGTACTGCCAACAAAGGGACAACATCCGGCAAGAGAACAAAGAATTCTAGGCTAAAGGGTTGATGTCGCCAAAAAAACTTTGGATTCCTGGGCCATGGTCTGTACTCCCTCCAAGATAAGCTTTTGGCAAGGGATGGGTTGCACCTCACAAAGACTGGGAAGAATGTTTTCGGAAAATGACTGGCTCAATTTATCAGGAGGGCTTTAAACTAAAATTGAGGGGGGAGGGCGACCAGTCTTTAGGATCTCCAGGACCTAATTCCAAGTAAAAATCCCTAGAAAGCAAGGCAAATAACGAAGTAAGGAAGGATGGGAAGGAAGACAAACTCAAATACCAAATAGGAGACATAGGAAGCATACCCAGAGTCAGACATAAAGACCTCAAGTACCTATATACAAATGCACAAAGTCTGGGAAACAAACAGGGTGAACTTGAACTATTAATACACGAAGGTAGATTTGACATAGTAGGAATAACAGAAACTTGGTGGGATGAAACCCACGACTGGAATATACTGATAGAAGGATACAAAGTCTTCAAAAAAAAAAAAAAAACCCAGACCCCCATAAAAGAGGAGGTGGAGTTGCACTGTATGTAAAGGACCACTATATTGCTACAGAATTGCATTGAACCAAAGACGAAAACCGCCTAGAATGTATATGAGTCAACATAAAAGACAAAAAGAATGACATGGCCATAAGTGTATACTATAGGCCACCCAATCAAGCAGAAAAAATATATATCTTTTTTGCCAATCAACTAACAAACATATGTAGGAAACACACTACAATAGTAACGGGGGACTTCAATTACCCTGATATCAATTGGAAAACTAATTCTGCACCAAGTGAAAAATCAAATAGGTTCCTAACCAACATAGCTGACAACTTTGTTGTCCAAAAGGTAGAGGAGGGAACTAGAGGGACAGCCATACTGGACTTAATACTTACAAACAGAGAAGAAGTGATAGAGGGAGTTGAAACTGCAGCAATCTTGGGTGTGAGTGACCATGTCATACTAGAATTCAACATAATGCAAACACAAGCAGTTGAACAAAATAATACCAGAGTCTTAGATTTTAAAAGAGCTGATTTTAATAAACTCAGAGAGAACTTGGGAAAGATTCCTTGGATGAAAATCCTAAAGGGGAAAACAACTCAAGAATCTTGGGAAACCCTGAAAAATACGATTGTGAAAGCCCAGACCAGTGCAATACCGCTGAGAAAGAAAAACAAGAAATCCAAGAAGAAACCAGCATGGCTACACAGAAATCTCTCTGACAAATTAAAAGACAAAAAGGACAAGTACAAAAAATGGAAAGAGGGACACATAACTAAGGCAGGATATCAGCAGACAGCCAGAATCTGCAAAGATGAAGTCAGGAAAGCAAAGGCTCAGAATGAACAAAAACTTGCAACAAAAGTCAAAGATAACAAAAAAAAGTTTCTTCCAACACATAAATAACAAGAACAAAATCAAGGAAACAGTCGGTCCACTAAAGAGAGAAGATGGCAAGGAAGTAACAGGCAACAGAGAGAAAGCAGAGCTGCTTAACTCATTCTTTGCATCAGTCTTCACGCAGAAAGAAACTATAGCCCAACCTACAAGAAACATAACTGTAAAAAACAGACTGGAAATAAAAGTTAAAATAAGCAAAAAAATGGAAAGAGAACACCTGTCTGATCTTGATGAATACAAATCATCAGGACCTGATGGATTATATTCCAGAGTTCTAAAGGAGCTGGCAGATGTCATCTCAGAACCATTGCACCACATCTTTCAAAAATCCTGGAACACCGGGGAACTACTGGAGGACTGGAAAAGAGCTGATGTGGTTCCCATCATCAAAAAAGGAAAAGAAAAACAGACCCAGGAAACTACAGACCAATCAGCCTAACATCAATACCCGGGAAGATACTGGAAAAGATAATAATAAAAAAAACCAGATCTGACAACACCTAGAAACGAGTAAAGTCATAACTAGCAGTCAGCACGGGTTTGTTAAAATCAGTTCATGCCAAACCAATCTTATTTCATTCTTCAACATAGTGACTAAATTAATAGACCAGCGAAATACTGTCGACATAATATACTTAGACTTCAGCAAGGCATTCGACAAAGTAGACCACAACCTACTTCTTCATAAGCTAGCCAAAAGTGAGATAGATAGCTTCACCACCAGATGGATTCGCAACTGGCTGACAAACCATACTCAACAAGTAGTCCTTAATGGGTCTAAGTCTACATGGAGAGAAGTAAGCAATGGGGTGCCACAAAGCTCCGTCTTAGGCCCAGTACTCGTCTATATCTTCATAAATGACTTAAATGAGGGAATAGAAGGGGAACTCACCAAATTAGAACACTCTAGCACCGTGATGGCGAACCTACAGCACGCGTGCCACAGGTGGCACGTGTAGCCATATCAGTGGGCACGCCAGCTCAGCTCTGGCCATCACTGCTCTAGAAGATAGGCTCAAGATCCAGATGGATCTTGACAGACTTGACAAACACTGGGCCCTATCTAACAAAATGAAATTCAATGTAGAGAAAAGTAAAGTCTTACACTTATACTTTAAGCACACATATAAACTGTGGGTAAGAAAAACACACATATAAACTGTGGGTAAGAAAAGCACACATATAAACTGGGGAAAACCAGGCTTAATCGCAGTGATCGTGAGAGGGATCTTGGAGTCTTAGTGGACAATCAGCTAAACATGAGCCAGCACTGTGCAGCAGCAGCTTAAAAAGCCAATGCAATCCTAATTTGCATTACAGAGGGATACAATCAAGATCAAGTGAGGTACTAATACCACTCTATAAAGCCCTAGTAAGACCACACCTAGAGTATTGCATCCAGTTTTGGTCACCACACTATAAAAAAGATGTTGAGACGCTAGAAAAAGTGCAGAAGAGAATAACCAGGATGATTAGGGAACTGGAGACTAAAACATATGAAGAACGGTTACATGAACTGGGCATGGCTAGTCTAATAAAGAGAAGGACCAGGGGAGACATGATAGCAGTGTTCCAATATTTGAGGGGCTGCCACAGAGAGGAAGGGGTCAAGCTGTTTTCCAAAGCACCTGAAGGCCAGACAAGGAATAATGGATGGAAACTGACCAAGGAGAGATTCAACCTAGAAATGAAATCCTGCTTTCTAGTGAAGCTAAATCGCACGCCATAGCTGATTCTCCCTTGCTTCTACTTACCTTCCCAAGCCTCCTTTTGGCATGTACTGTGCTTGTGCGTATGCGCAGAGCGTGTGTTTGGTGCACACTGTGGATGTGCATGCAGCGTGTGTTTGGCACGCAGTGTGCACGCGTGGCCAGCAAACCGGTAGCAAACCGGTTTGGATTTCACCACTGTTTTTGAGGGGTTTTGGGACTTCTATATTTTTGTGGCCTTAGCCCCCTCCAGGAAGTGTCTCTATGTAAGTACTATCCATCACCATGCATATGCCTCTTTTTCCCACATGGCCAATTGAAGCTTGGTGTCGGTGAGTTTTTTGGATGTGTAGGTGCATGGTTGCAGGGCCCCCTCCTGGTTTCTTTGTAGGAGGACTGCCCCTACAGCCACATTGCTGGCATCAGCTTGGATGACAAATGGTACTTTCAGGTCTGGGTGCTTTAGGACTGGCTTGGCTGCGAACAGGTGTTTAACTTTCTTAAACACCAGTTGACATTCCATTGTCCATTGTAGCAACTGGCTGAGGTTGGGCATTCCCCCCCTTTTATTTTTAGCAAGTTTGTGATGGGGAGCGCAATTTGTGTGAACAAGGGGATGAATCGCTGATGGAAGTTTGCAAATTCCCCAAACCTCTACAGTTGTTTCCTAGTAGTGGGCTTGAACCTAGTCCAGTACCACATAGACTTCCTCTGGGTCCATTTCTGTCCCTTTGTGAGATATGCAGTAACGTAAGTAGTCAATTTTGCTTTGATGCAACTCAAATTTAGAAACTTTACTGTATAGCTGGGCAGCACGGAGTTTCTTTAGTACTGCCCATACCAGCCTGACATGCTCTGCCATGGTTTCAGTATTCACTCTGTGCACAATTATTAGGCCTGTATTTTGGAGGATTAATTTTATTGTTGAACAACTACAGTGCTCCCAGTCAATCCAAAATGTTAATAAACCTCAAACCTGAATATTTAAGAAAGTAAAAGTGAGGTTATGGCTTTCGTAGGAGCCTATGTGTGCACAATTATTGGGCAACTATTAGTGTGCAAAATTATTATGCAACTAAATGAAAAATGAAAATTTTCCCATCTCATTTATTTTCATCTGTTAAAGTGAGAATAATAAACAAACAACTCAAAATTTACAAATAAACAATTCTGACAGTTCAAAAAAAAAATCAGTGACCACCGAAAGCACCAATCCATGCGAGTGCCTGTCCCCACCCCATCCCCTGCTCACGCACCTCCCAGGCCTCACCACGTCAATGTCGATGTGGGTGAAGCCGGTGAGCACCAGGTCCTTGAACTTGTAGCCAATGCCACCGGCCCCCACCACCAGCACCGAAGCAGAAGCGACCGCCTGGGCCAGCTCTCCCTGCAGGGTCCAGCTCCAGCCATCACCATAGAGTGGGAAGCATACTTCCAGAACAGCTGCTGCCCTGGCTGGGGTTTGGAAGCCACAGAGCAGAGTTTGGGGGAGAGAAAGAAAGACTTCTGCTGCTTCTGCTGCTTTCCTTGCATACAGCCAAAAGCAGAAGCAGCAGAAGTTTTCCTTTGTCCTGTGTGCTGCTTGGAGAGTCCAAGCATGGGTTCAATTCATCTGATTGGCCAGAGACTGAGTTGCAAATTCTTTTGCCATGCCTCCCCCCCCCCCCGGCCGAGCCCCAGTTTCTTTCAACTCAGTCAGCCTAGAAAGACATATATTGAGTTGATCCTACAATTTATTGGATTCTAATTAGGAAAATTGGTCAATATATTTTTAAAAATAAAAATAAATCAACAGTAAAATTGAAGTGGCTAGAGTGCTGAGAGAGTGACTGGCTTGCCTATTGCGCTGGGAGTGGCATTTTGATTGTGGCCAGAACTGCCATTGCCACATGGCAGCTAATTAGCTCAGCCAGGGTGGCAGAGGCCACAGGAACCGGGTTTTGAAGGACCAAGGCTTCGGTCCGGAGCTTGGCTGGCTGCGGCAAGTTGTGGGCGCAGCTTGCTGTGCCGCACACAGATCAGAGCGCTGATAGCCACCATTTTGTGGGTGGCAGCCACCAGCGTTAAAGCCACTGCGAGCTATGTAATGGGCCTGAAGACATCGGAGACAGCATCGGCACTGAGAGCGATTCTTTGACAGCAGAGGCTTTGGTCAGGAGCCAAGGAGGCAGCCATTATGTGCAAGTAAACCGTGTTGCTGGATTTTGTGCGCTGATTGTGGGGTGGTGGTTGTAACCATGTTGCCGGTTTTGCACCTTTTTGCTACTGCTGCTGTTGCTTTTGTGGCCTGTCCTGCACTAACAAACCATGTTGCCGGTTTAGCACTATTCCTGAGGCCTGGACTGTGCAGTTAGTACCCCGGCACTCTTGCTATATCTGTGATACATTCCCTCTTAAGGGATTAATTGCAGTCTGTGTGATTCTTTGAGACTATCATTAACAGCGGTTACAGCAATAATGGTGGACTGTGTGGATTCTAATAGTAGTAATTCTGCTGCCTCTTCCCCCAGACAGCAGATGGCTGAGTGTTCTGAGCCAAAGACAGCAAGATCAGAAGCCAAAGGGCCTTCTACCAGATCCAAAGCTAAGCAGTCCAAATCTTCATCTTCAGCATCTGACAAGAATGCCAAGAGAAGACAGAAGGCCCAGGAAAAGCATTTTGGAAAAGCCCAGAAGCAGGCAGAGGTGGCAAGAGCCTCAGAGATTTCTGGGAGTGCTAGTGTGTCTTGCATTTCCTTTGCACCAGAGTTTCCATCACAAACACTAATGGAAGACCAGCTAAAGTGGTCTCCTAATGTGATCCTGGAGCTGCAGGAATTTCATGCTGTTCCCTATCAGGAAGAAGGTGATCATGCCTCTGGCCTATCTGATTCAGGTTTGCTAGTTATGTCTGGCAACAAACCTTCCGCTCCATCTGCCACATTTACTCCTACAGTGGCAGGGTTCCACCCTCAGGAGACTCCAGATCAGGGCTTGTCTGTAGAATTACGCAATGCCATAGCACAGACTATTGCTCAGGGTATTGATGCAGCCCTCACCCAACCCTCCTTTAAAGGCTGTATTTTCAGATACATATGTTAAATGTGTAGTGATATTATGCAAAGCTTGTACCGCCCCATCACTACATCCTGTAGCATATGCCTCACTTTTTGTAGCTCCTTTTTTTCTATATACCTTTTCCTCCATCTGATTGAAGGGGTACTCCACTGGCGTTATAGGCCATTTTACAGGTTTTACAGGCGCATAAATAATTAGATGTGGTTCTTTCTCTGGTTTAGGTATTCCCACATGTCCATGTTCATGCACTGTGTGACTCATCCACTGTCTCCTTTACAGTAACATCTTGTGTAGTGTACTTTACAGCGACCTTATATGGTACTCAGTTAATATGATAGAGATTAGCATTCATCATTTAATAGTGAAATTCTGGTTCCTGATTAATGTCTTTAAAATGTGCAACTGCCATAAAGGTAGTCAGACACCCAATTGTACAAGGACCTCCTACTGCATTAGCAGGCATATAATCCACAAAATAGAAACCATCCTCTAGGCAGATATAACACCTATCCTATAGCACCTATCTCTTCCACTTAAAAACAGGTAAACACGTGCTCGGTAGGTACAGGAACATATATTACTTTTTCCTGTGTCTTCTCACGTTGTCTATAAACCAATCAATCATAAACTGGTAATATAATTTTCACTGCAATCGCCAATTTCTTCTGGTTAGTTCATTTATTAGGCTTTTGCAGACTCCCAAATATAGTAATCACCTTGAGGAAGCAAAAATATAATTATTTTTGCTTCCTCAAGAATTTTCCAGGGACTGGCACCCCAACAAAACATGTGAACATTATATCAGAGATTGTAGTCTCTCTTTTACACAAAAGGGTGAACTGTTGAGAGCTACCTTCATTAAGTCCAGGAAAATATTCCCTTCCTCCTTACTTGGTCTCTCACTTGTCTAGTATACCTCATTGGTGTTTTAAGATATCCAACAGCACATCTACCTTTCCATACAAAAGGTAATTTAGCCAGTGCTATATTCCTACATAAAAACAAGTTTGGAGGAAGCTTTCAACTCGATATATGGTAAATATAGCCCTTCTTCTATAAACCTAAACTTTTTATAAGGTGGTGTATAATTACCATATCAATCAGTGCATTGATTGTATAAGAATTCCATTCTATTTAATAGATCTTTGTACTGGGTAACTGGTTCATACATACAATTGCACCTTGGGTTTTTACCCCACAGTACACCATCATTGAAAGAGGATTTAATACAAATCCCAGCTTCAGCTGTAGTTTCAATCAGCATCAGTGGTGTCTGAACCAGGGAATATTCTTGCTCAAGTTCGGTATAGAAACACAGCTGTTGCCATGTTATAGGATAACTAGGCAATATAGCAAAAGTCCCCATTCCTACTTGTATATGTTGCATGATTTCCCAGAAGGCAACAACCATCACCACTGCAAACTTCATCTTCCTAGTGGACTAGGCCCCCTGTTTAGAGTATGTTTATATGTGTAAAAGCTTAAAAGCTTACCATTAGACTTCAAGTCTTTCAGCCGATCGTAGGGAACTTACATCCACTGGATACCACAGTATTGATTTACACCATTCAATTATCTCCTTTCTTAATACAATTAATATCACAATAAAAATGTTTATTACTCCCAACCAAATATTTAAATCAACCGCCCAATGTTCCATTAGTCGGATATCTGTCTTCTGAAGGTTAATTTAAGTGGACTTGATGCATCTGTTGACACTGTCCATCCATAACCAAAGTGCGTATATATTTAAAAGTTAGTGGAAGACGATTGATGAATCTTGCTTCACTGTCCATCCGGAGGGTGGGTCTTATGTCCAAACTGCTGTTTCAGTGGTCAACAGGATTTAGCAGGCTTGGTTAAGTTCTTCCTCACATCAGCTTGTTATCAGGACCCAATCATCACTTTTGTAGTTATGTACTTGAAAATCAAGAGGTGTAGTTTGTGTCCATAGTCCTTTAGACCTTGAACAAGAAAAACACTGGGACAGTCCCTGTATATTTTTTCTAAGAAAGACATCTTTAAGCTTTATTCCAGGCATACCCATACTCCCAGTATAGGGTAATCCAAACATCCTATCATATGATGAAACATCTTTTCTTTAGATGGAAAAGAGATAAAGGCAAATATTTCATCCAGAGAACCTGGAGCTCCAACATTAACCTTTTTCCTGCATGTTTCTATTGCCAATATTTTTATTGCCAATCAATCCCCAATTGCTCCATTACCTTCCTTACAATCTGGACAGTGAAATGTGTACCTCTATCACTATCAATCATTTCAACCAATCCATATTTGGGTATTAATTGCTCCAATATGATTTTAACAGTCATCTGAGCATTTGCCTTTGCACAGGGAAAGGCTTCAACCCATCCAGTTAGATGATCCACTATTACCAGCAAATACTTCAGTGTTCCCACCGCTGGCATCTCAGTGTACTCTACCTGGATTCATTGAAATGGCCAAATAGCCAAATCCCTACATGTTTACACATAATCTTCTTGTTCATTTTCACACAATGTATACACTTCCTTACCACTTGCATAGCTATTGTATACATGCCTCTATAGATAAGACTTCCGTTTAATAAAATCATTCCCCAATGAGTCCCCTCATGCACTCTTTCAATTATATTCCTCATAACTGGTTTATTCACCATTTGTAATCCCTCCTTTGTTATCCATTTACCATCTATCTTTTGCACCCCTTCTTCCCTCATCTGTTTTTCTTCATCATCTGTGAACACAGGCTTTACATCAAATTCCAAAGCAGGGATTAAAATTATCAGTTCTTCCCCTAGTAATGCTGCTTCCTTTGCAGTTTTATCTGCTAATCTATTTCCCACAACCAGTTTAGAAGTTCCTTTTTTATGTGTCTCAATGTGTATTATAGCCAACCATTCAGGGCCCTCAGCTGCCTCTAATACAGCTGTTATGAGATCTACTTGCTTTAATTCCTTCCCTTTACCTGTTATCAACCCCTCCATCCAAATTTGTTCCATCCAAATTTGTCCAAAAATATGTAAAATACCATAAGCATTCTTTGAATCAGTATAGATATTACCCACTTCATTGGTTAACAATTTTAAGGCTTGTAATAAAGCAAAGACTTCACATATTTGTGCCGACCAATCAGAAGGCAACCTCCAAGCTTCAGCAGTGTGTCCATTCGCTACTGCATACCCATTCAGTCTCTTCCCGTCCTCAGCTAGGAAGACCCATCAATAAATAATCACACAATTATGTTCCACATTGTCCCATTCCTTTCTCTCCCCCAACAAGAATTCAGCTGGATTTAAATTCCTATCGGTGGAGAGAACCAAGTTCTCTTGAGATAACAAAATAACCTCATATTTCAAAAGCCTAGCATTGGTGAGCCACCTTTGGGCTTTCTGCATCAGGACTGTCCTCACCTGATGTGGATTACTCATCACCAATGCCCCACCAAAGATTAATTTTCTACTCTCCTCCACCAAAAGTGCAGTGGCAGCTACAGCCTGTATACACAAGGGTCAATCTTGCACCACAGGATCCATCAATTTTGGCAAAAATGCTACAGGTCTCTTCTTTCATTCCATATGTGAGCCAACACTCCTTTGGCTATGCCATCTTCCACTGCTACAAAGAAGTGGAAGGGTTTCTTTAAATCAGGCAAGCTCAACATCGGAACCTGTATCATTGCTTTTTTCAACTCTTCAAACCTATCTTCATCACCTTCCTTCCAAACAACTTCCCATGGCTTTTCTTCCAGTGATTTCTCATACAGGTATTTAACTTTTTTCTTTTTCTTTTTTTCTCTTAGTTACGTATCATCAATAAATACTTAACTCTCCCCACTTGTGGGGAGTCATATCTCTATCACAAGTTAAACTATTGCCTCAAGCTTCAGAGAAATGCAAAGTTTGATTTAATTCACAAGTCTGTACAGATTAATTTACAGGTAACTTCCTAGCTGGCCAGACCAAAAGCCCATCTCTACCTTCTACTAGTAAGCAATTTTTCCCTCACGGGGACATCCATTAGGATAGGATCTAGCATTTTAGAGAAATATGCCTACTAGTCTTTTTCCTTCCCACCTCTGGGTTAAAATCCCCAAAATCCATCCCCTTTTCTGGGTAACACTAAGCTAAAATAGCATAGTTAACTATTCACCAGGCTATTCAATATCCAGGCTATCCTAAAAATCTCCTTAACTCCTTAGCATTCAAAATGCACAGACATAAAGACATAAAAGAGGGTGATAAAAAGAACGCCCTCAAAAAGTAAAAAAAAATCACCTAAAGGAGATATTTCAGGTCTCTGCTCCAAAAAATATTTGTCTCAAACTTTAATGTCACCTCTCTGTTATATAAGTTTATTTAAACACCTCAAACATTTCACAAAAAAATTAAAATCAACATCGCAATTCAGAGCAGGACAGAAAATATATCTGCATAGCTGCTGTATGCAGTCAGAAGCAATGCTACAGGATCAAGTCACCCATTCGCCCTGCCTCTATCTCTCTCAGACAGACTTGGCAAAGGAAAAAAAATGTGTAAAAGGGAAAACAACCCGCACCTCCCCCTCCAGCTTTTCTACTTCTCTCTTCCAAGACAAAAACGAAGGGGGAAATACAGGGAGGAAAAATACTTCTCCTTTCTCCATTTCAACATCACAATTAACTCTTTCTAATTCTCCCACTTCTCCATGGGATCTCTCTCATCTCTCTTTCTTGTTTGAACACTTGCTATTACCTTCACAACAACTACAACAACAAATCCTTGCCACTTACTGTTTCTTTATACAAAAGGAGATCTCTCAGGGTGTTCAGCACACAGGCATTCACAAGTGTCAGGATCACCTTATCACTCCTCACATTTGTACTGTAATCAGACCTTTTTTGTACATACTAACATACACATATGCTTTCTCCCTGCCAATTGATCAGTATAATTAAGTCAGGGAGCTTTTTTCACAAGCCAATGAGCTCTATTGCTTAAACAACCTTTTATTACACACAGATGCTTTCACACACACATACCATTAAACAACATTTGCAGAGCTGGAATAAAACCTGGGGAGGTTTTATCCCTTCAGATTCCCATTTTGTTTCCATCCTTGTCATCTTGTAGCTCATTCTTCAAGCAGTGGGAAATCTTAGGATGTGGTTTTTAATCAAAAATGTGATTTTTTTAAAAAAAATTGATTTATATGCCGCCCTTTTCTGGAGACTCAGGGCGGTTTACAATGCGCTAAGCAATAGCCTTCATACTTTTGTATATTTATACAAAGTCAGCTTATTGCCCCCACAAACTGGGTCCTCAATTTACCTACCTT
>WNWU01013506.1:63996-102778 GCA_012654045.1 Ptyas mucosa
GTTTGCTGGAATCCAAAGCAATTAGGATTCTTTGTGGCTCATGTGCTCACCTACATGCAAGAGTACAGGCATGATTTCCAAACCCAAGAATCCCAAGTGCGAGTTGTGACCCTAACCCTAGAGGGTGCCACTACCAGATGGATGGTCACCCTGCATAACTTTGACACACCAGAACTGCAGAATTTTGACCGTTTCATGATGGCCCTGCAACAACAGTTTGAGGACCCACTAGCAGATCGCAAAGCACGTGACTGCATTAAGGTGGTGAGGCAGGAGTGATGGCCAGTAGCAGAGTATACTGAAGAATTCCGGGACCTCGTGTGTCGTGTGAACTGGCTGAAAGATATTTTGGTGAGTTGTTTCAAGGACAGGCTGAGTGATGATTTATACAATGCCTACATGTATAGCGAGGTGCACTGAATCACCTACATGAGTGGTATGTCACCGCCGAAGAAGCTGAGATCGATATGGCCAGAAACCAATACCAAGCGGGGTGAGCATGGAAGAAATCCCCACCCCAATGGAAGCAAGAGCCCCTCAAACCACAAACTGCATTCTCTCCGAAATCCTCAGCCTGTTTCAAGTGTGGAAAAGAGGGGCACCGAGCTGCAGAGTGTCATTTGCAAACACCCGTCCAGAACCACCCACCGGGGAAGAACCCTGCAAAACTGGGCCGGCATGGGAAGGAGACTGCCCTGAGAAGCAGGGAGACCATAGAATTTCCATCCCCCCCTCTTTGGGCAGGAAACCCTGGCATCTCAGCAGGAGAAATCACACTCATTTGGAAGCGATCCAGAAGATGAACCACTGGTAAGTAAACTAATTAAACCGCTTACCCTCCCCTTAAGACTATTTATCCCAAACCAGGACAGGGAGATAAATATCTCCGTTCTAGTAGACTCAGGGTGCACCCAATGTTTGATCAGCCCAACCCTGGTAGGGAAGTTGGGGATTAACATAAGAAAGCTGAAAAACCTCATCACTTTCTGCCAACCAGATGGGTCAATAGCAGGAGGGGAGCCAGCTTCTTTTGCCACCAAGCCTCTACATATAGGCATTGGAAGCCACAAGGAAATGCTTACATTTATAGTGGCACCTGGCATGGAATGGCCGTTAGTTCTGAGCCTTGCATGGCTGAAAAAATGGAACCCCAAAATCAATTGAAAACAAGGCATCATAAAATTTCAGATGAACGTGACTTTTGCTGAGAATCCACATAAAGAAACTGAGGGGGCAGAGAACTGAGAAACAGCTGTGCCTGGTCATGCCATGCCAACTGAGGGCATACCCATAGAATACAAGGATTTGGCTGAAGTTTTTAATGAAAAAGCCTCAGACAAGCTCCCTCCCCACCAACTGTGTGATAGAAATCTTACCTGGCGCTAAACTCAAGAGGTCACCGAGGGAGTTGGAAGAGCTGAGAACATTTATTGAGAAAAACCTAGCAAGGGGTTTCATCGAGCCAGCCCGACCAAAAATCGCAGCTCCAGTGTTATTTAGAGAGAGAAAAGATGGCTCAAAACGTCTCTGTGTTGATTTTTGTACCCTGAATGCAATCAGTGTGGAGAACATGTACCCCTCCCCCTTATGAAAGATATGCTAGCACACCTCGCTAAAGGGGAAAAAATTTCAAAGCTGGACTTAAGGGAGGCTTACTACTGTGTCAGTAGGGTTTCTTTAAAGATTTGCATAAGAAAATTAATGAATTAAGTTATGAGCATGTATGTATAGTAGGTGACTTCAACGCGATTGCTGATATTTCAATTGATTATGATCCAGGAAGGGGTTCTTCTAAATACAAAAAAGGGCATAGGAAGGTACTCCCCAAAACATGGGATAACCTAAGAACAGAAATAGGGTTAAGAGACATCTGTCGAGACTTCTATCCTATGCAAAAGTACTTTACATATTTCTCTCCCAGGCATAGATCGTGGTCCAGGATAGATATGGTCTGGTCAACATCAGAAGGTATAAATTCGGTTGAAATAGGGATGAATATATGGGCAGACCACCACCCCCTGGTAATAAAATGGAAGCGGTCCACTAGAAGAGTGAGATGGTCTATGAGGGCTGAGTTCATGAAAGATGAGGGATTTATAAATATGATTAAAAAAGAATTAGATCATTTTTTTGCCAAAAACAAGAGAGAAGATACTTCCCTTCAAAATATTTGGGATACTGCCAAAGCAGTAGTTAGGGGATTGGTAATAAAATATACAGCTACCAAATAGAGAAAGGAGAAGGCGAAACAGATTGAGTTAATGGCTGAATTGGAAAAAGCTGAAGGAGAGTTGCATTTAGATCTGCATAATAATTTGATTAAGGAGAAAATTGATTTGATTAGGCATGAGCTATCTATCCTAGATCAAAACGATTTGGGTAGTATTGAACGCCTTAGAATACTATGAAACACACCCTGATAAAACAATGGTAATGATTTTTCTGGATGCCCAAAAGGCTTTTGATAGAGTCAACTGGAATTTTATAATACAACAATTGGAAGTGATGGGTTTTGGGTCTCAATTTACAAGGGCAGTTCAAGCCATCTATTCTAAACAGTCAGCAAGGTTACTGTTTAATGGATCACTATCAGATGAGATACAGATTTATAAAGGTACCAGAAAAGGATGCCCTCTTTCACTGCTGCTTTTCATTTTAACACTTGAACCACTTCTTAAGATGATCAGGCAGGATTCGGAAATTAAGGGCTTAAAAGTTAAAGAAGAATATAAACTCCAAGCATTCACCGATGATTTGGTTTTCATATTAGAAGATCTTCTTATTACGGGACCAAAATTACTTACTAAATTAGATGAATACGGGGAAGTAGCGGGATTAAAAATCAATAAGGATAAAACCAAAATGTTAACAAAAAAATTGTTAGGTGCCCAAAAGGAACAGATCCAAAGTATTATGGGGATTAATTGTTTCAAAAAACTTAAATACTTAGGTATTTGGCTTACAAATAGATGCTCTTCTATCAAGGAGTTCAATTATTCCAAATTATTAATAGATACAGCGAATGAAGTGGAAAGATGGCGGCATATTCAGATCTCATTTTTGGGTAGAATTGCCGCATAAAAGCCCATGTTTTACCGAAATGGATCTTTTTATTCCAAACGGCTCCTGCAAGATTGGATAAAAACTTTTTTAGGAAATTAGATCAAATTCTAAGCAAATTTATTTGGCAGAGTAAAAAACCCCGTATAAAAAGAAAAATGCTGCAAGAGCACAAAACAAGGGTGGCTTGGGGCTCCCTATGTGGGAGCTTTTTTACCAAGCTTCATCCCTGGTTTGGATAAAAGATTGGGTGATCCTCTCAAGAAAGCACATTTTGGCAATTGAAGGATATGATTTGCAGCGGGGATGGCATTCCTTCTTGTGGTCTCAGAAAGACAAACAATCCAAACATTTTACTAATCATTATATTAGAGGAATTTTATTAAGGATTTGGGAAAAGATGAAGAAGCAAGTTTACACACAGATTCCTAAGTGGGTGTCTCCGTTAGAGGCAGTGACCCTTCCAGCTGTGCACAATGTAAAGAGGAACTGGGTTTATGGTGACTTGTTGGATGAAGTCGAGAGACTTAGACCTAGAGCTGATCTCCAAACTAGAGGATTAGACATAGACTGGTGGTCCTATGTGAAAATTCAAACTAGATTCGCTAGGGATAAACAGGAACGTGGTATTTCCCTTCATTTACAAACGTTTGACAAGCTTCTCCTAGGTGGCCGAAGGAAATTTATTTCCAATGTTTACAATCTTCTTCTGTCCAATTTTATGGCGGATGAGATTGTAAAGGACACAATGATTGCCTGAGGGAGAAATATTGGAACAATAATTCAGCTTGATACATGGCAAAATATAAGGAACAAAACTATGAAACTGACCCTTTCTTCCCCATTCAAGAAAACTTTTATAAAATGATCTATTGTTGGTACCTCCCCCCCACCAGAATCGCTAAGATGTCCCCAGGATCCTCTGACAGATGTTGGAAATGTGGGTCGGCCAAGGGTACTTTCTTCCATCAATAGTGGATCTGTCCGTCAGCTAGACGCTATTGGGGGAAAATACAGCACTGGCTATTGGAAATAACAGGTGTGAGCTTCCCTCTTCACCCAGACCTCTACTTATTCGGAATAAGACCAGACAACATCGATAAGAAGTATTGGTATATATTTGTCCATGTCTCAACCGCGGTGAGAATGGCATTTGCTCAACTGTGGAAAGATGCAGACATGCCCCCTGACCATCTGATAATAAACAAGATTCTTCGATGTGCTGAGATGGACAGGCTAATGTATATCTTAAAAGACAAGAAAGATTCAGTATATAATAGAAGTTGGGACAGATGTTTTGTTTGGCTCAAAAGAAGGTTAAACTTAGGAGAAGGGTGATAAGATCGTCTAATTAGATTAACTAGATATTTACTAGACTTTATAACTCTTTATAATTTTGATAAAAACAGACCAATTGTTTTGTAGTTAGTAAAAAGAACCTGATTGCATTGAAATGTTTGGCTAGGATGATATTAGTTAATATTAATTGGAGAGTGAGCTTAACTCTTGGTTAGTCTTGTTTGTTGTTTGGTTTTAGTCCTGTGTTTACGTGTTTCTATGTTTCACTTCCTATATTGCTTTCCAACCATTATTGTGTGTTAATTTTATTGTAAATATTTAATAAAGATTATTTTTTAAAAAAGAAAAAGAAAAAAAGTCTCTGTGTTGATTTTCGTACCCTGAATGCAATCAGTGTGGAGAACATGTACTCCCTCCCCCTTATGAAAGAAATGCTAGCACACCTCGCTAAAGGGAAAAAATTTTCAAAGCTGGACTTAAGGGAGGCGTACTACCGTGTCAAAATTAAGGAGGAGGACGAGTGGAAAACGGCATTTAACACCTCCCTCGGCTGCTACCAATTCAAGGTGCTTCCCTTTGGGTTACAAGGAGCCCCTGCAGTGTTTATACAGTTAATAAATGAAGTGCTACATCAGCATTTGTATAAGGGGGTCCTGGTCTACTTGGATGACATTTTAATCTATATCGAGACCAAAGCAGAACATGTAAAACTAGTCAGGACGGTTTTAAACAAACACCGCTCTGCCAAACTTTATGCTAAACTTTCTAAATGTGAATTCCACCAAGAAAAGATTGACTATTTGGAGTACCACATTTCACACCAGGGCATAGAAATGGATCCTCTAAAAGTGCAGGCTGTACTTGATTGGTAACCTCCATGCACGCATAAACAGTTATAAAGCTTCCTGGGTTTTGCCAACTTTTACTGCCAGTTTATCCCCACTTTCATTCAGATTGCCTGCCCTCCCCATCACCAAGCTCTTAAAAACGAAGGGGGAGGGCAACCCTAAACTGAAGCAGCCATTGAACTGGACTATGGAATGCCAGGCGGCATTTGAAAAACTTAAACGGCTGTTCTCAGCAGAACCAATTCTAAAACACTCGGACACGGAGAAACCATTTGTCATACAAGCAGATGCCAGCGATGTGGCAATAGGACCAGTCCTGCTTCATAAAAATGAGCAAGACCAACTACAACCATGTGCTTACACATCCAAAAAGTTGAATGAGACTGAGCAAAGGTGGGCCATTTGGGAGAAAGAGGCTTATGCAGTTCGTTGGGCATTGTTAACCTGGAGACACTTTCTAGAAGGCAGTAAGACCCCTTTTGACATCTAGATTGATCATAAAAATCTAGAAGCCCTAAAGACCCCAAGGAAACTCTCTCCAAAACAAATACGATGCGCTCAGTACTTTAAACGGTTTGATTTTACTCTAAAATACCTCCTGGGGGGGAAAAACTTTCTGGCCAATGTGCTATCCAGAAAACTGCAATACAATAGTGTGAAGTCAGACATAATCAAACCTATAGTACAAAACAATCAACTAGCTGCTAAAGTAATCACCAGATGGGTGGGAGGGAAGTTGTATGTTCCAGCCAGCCAAAGACTATGCTTAATGTTACCATGGTGCCATGACTCCATGGTAATATTAATGTTATAATTTGGTGCCACGACTCCAAATTAGCTGGACATTTTGGGTTTGTGAAAACTTTACACCTGATTAAAAGACAATTTTGGTGGCCATCACTAAAAAAGGACATAGAAAGCTATGTAGCTAGCTGCCCCATTTGTGCCGCAGCAAAAAGACGTCAGGGGAAAACCCCAGGTCTACTGCAGAAGGTAGCTGAACCTTCAGCGCCTTGGAGAGAGATTGCTATGGATTTCATTGTAGAATTGCCAAACGCGAGGGAAATACTGTTATTTGGATCTTGACAGACCTATTTTCAAAACAGGCACATTTTATACCAAGACATTTTCTTCTATCCCATTGATACCAAAAAGGTTCCACTAAGAGTTTCTCTATATTGGAAGAGCTGTATAATATTCTGTTTGATGAAGTTTCTGTCAAGTAGATTTGCTTCCTGTGGAAGGAAAGCTTTGTTCTTGCAATGGTTAAGTTATGTGGTCCTATTCTCTATCTCTGATGCTTTGGTGATCCAAAGCATCATTTGGTCTTGAAAGAAATTATAGTAATTATAGGCCAGACGTTCTCATACGCAGCATTCAGCAAAATCTTTTCTGCAAAATTCAACCCTACATCTTTACTGAAGGAACATATCAACTTTTCAATAAATTGCTCAATCTTAGCCATAGATAGTGACTTTAGGAAGTACTGAGATCTTATTTAGTTATTCCAAAGAATAACTTTATGTCATTCACTCTCTCCTAGGAGCATTTTATTTATTTTAAAATATCATAATCTGCTACTACAGCATATTCTCTACAGCTGAAGCTTTTTGAATACAGAATATGAACATTTGGGATGCTTTCTTAAGCTTTTGTATCTTAGCTTCAGCTCAAATTATGTGTTTCTGTTTAAGCAAATAACCTGTTTCAGGCACATTTTGCACATCCTACTACAAGTATTTATTGTATAATAATAATCCTTGAATAAGGTCAAAACTTGGCATATCAACAGCCTCATTAGTTTAATGTTTACCAGATTAGGTGAGGTTATAAGATCTGTTTCTGTGGCTCTTGAACTGATGTCAAAACTCTTTTCAAGTGATTGGTTTCGATTTCTGAAAAGTGATCTGTCCCTGGCAATATGCTGGACAGACAGAAAGGCTGAGAAAGCAAATGAAGGGTTGGTAAAGAAAAAGAAGAGTTGGTAAAGAAAAAGAAGGTAAGGAACAGCAGTCCTATTGCATCTGGGCTGCAATAATCTCAAAAAGTAGTTTGTCCCAGTGACTTGCCTTTTATGCATTTTTTGTATAAATGTGAAATGTCCCATTACACTGAGGGTTAACCTTTTTGGTGCTGGGAATTCACACATTTGTGCCCGAACCCCCCAAATGCAATGCAAGTGTGCATGCGCCTCACCTGTTTTGGCTTCCAGGTTGGTGCAGGTTTTCCAGGCCTAAAATGGATGTTCTGGGGGGGAGCTGTTTTGGGCCTGGAAAGCCTCCTGCACTAACCTGCACCCCTGCACATGCACCACACCTCCCGCGCATGCACCATGCCCCCCGTGTATGCATAGCAGAGACCCAAAGACCAGCTGGCCAGCAGGAGGCGCACATGCATGCAGGGTAGATCTGGGCTGGAGTGAAGGCTGGTGTGCCCATAGAGAGGGCTCTGCATGCCACTTGTGGCACGTGTGCCATAGGTTCACCATCATGGTCCTATTATGTCATTTGAAAGCTATGCTTTTAATTTCATTGATGGAAAGAAGGAAACAATAGTTTTTTGTTTTTTTAATCAAGTGAAATTTAACATAATTTTGCCAGTTTTTCCTTTTACTCTAGTGATGGGGAGGGGGGGAAACTGTGATCCCTTTCTTATAAAAAATAGGGAATCCACCAGTCAGGAGCCATGGTAAATATGGTCCAGAGAGAACCATCACAATAGCCAAAACAGAAGGGCTGAAATTATAAAGGAATTCCTTAACTCACTTCCAGCTGGTTTATTCACCAGAGGCAAACACTTTAAGACCATAGTGCAGAAAAGCCCTTAGACTCTGGTAAATCCTCCAAGCAAATGATTGTGGGGGAAGATTTTTCATTCACCCCAATTTAGCATCAGGAGTCAGTTGATAAAAGCATTGACTCTGTACTTCCATATCTGTCCTTTTTGAAGAATTTGCAGATATTTTTTTTATCCAAGTATGGTCGCTTCAAGTTTCAGAGATCATATGAGGAATATGAAATAAATACTGAGAGATGAAGTGAGTTTAAAAGTTTGAATATTTCATATTTTAAATATTAGAGTTCTATCCTCCTCCTATGTCTGAGGAAGGCACTATTATATCTGGGAATCAGCATCTAGGTCCATTTGTCCCTTCTTTTATATTTACTGTCTCTTACTGTTATACTGTTATACTGTTCTGTAGGACTATCCAATCTGTATTGAAAAATTACTAGCAGACAGTAGGAAAGAATTAAAGAGTATTTTGGTATCTCTTTATTGCTATTTAATCGTCTTCTGAATGCTTACAGATTTGATAACCTACATTTCTATGCATCCTAAAGGCAGAACTAAGATTTATGTAACTAACTAGCAACCAGGGCCAAGATTAATATGGGCCCCCTCACAAGCTGTTTCATATTGCTCAAGTATTCTTGCTTGTGCACCTTTATATTTTCCTGCCATGTTGGCTGCATTGTCATAGCTCTGTGCACGACAATCCGATAGTTGCATATCGTGTTCTTTCAATGTTTCTACGATCATCTGTGCTATGTCACATCCTGTTTTATGGCTTGTGTCAACAAACTGTAAAAATCTATAATTTCACACTGGTTTTCATATGGTATTACATAATGCAAAAGAAATGTTTGTTCAACATGGGATGAATCTGATGTGGAATCAACAATAACAGCAAAGTTTTGCAATTTTCCTCCAACATGTGTTGCTTTACAAGTGAGGAACATTCAGCAATTAACTCATTTTGGGAATCGGCACTGAGATAATGTACTTGAAGTCGTTCTCCCTTTTCTTGTGACTCTTTAACTTGCAACACATGTTCTTTTAGAATTGGAGCCCAATGAGACAACTACTCTATGACTCCAAAAAAATTTCCATTGTCTTTTTCACCAATGCGGCTGGGAACTGCCACACAAAGCAAGCCCCCATTCACCAAGGAATAGTACATCAATGATTTATTTCATAATGTTGTACCACTTGACAGATTCTATTTCAATTGATGCCTCAAATAGACTGCCAATGCCCTTGCCAGATGACAGCCGTCTTTCTAGTTCTCGCCAAGCCAGGTAGCACTGCCTATCACTATTGCTTCTCTCATGTTCTGGGATGCAAATACATAATTTTCACCATTTTTTAGCTGCTGACCATCCTTTTGTTGATGCAACCATAGACTTAGATGCTGAGCTACTGCTGCAACAAATCTTGTTCCAAAATAATCGACAAGGAAAGCAAAATAATGCTTGTTTAACTTCACTCCAAACAAGCCAATCTCGGTCATGTTTTTCACCATTTAAACTTTAAAATGTTAGAATACTCTTGGGGAAAACCTGGTTATCTATATCTTTGGGAAATGTTTTAGGAAAGCCAGTATGACCTTTAATAACATAGTTTTCTATATCCAATTGAGAAGGCACATCTGTTATAAGAAGTCCAATATCAATTCCAGTATTTGACCTACTCTTCTCTTCACTATGTCTGCCATGCCCAGATTCTGTAGACAGAATCCTAACCCTAATCCTAACCACTAACATTCAATTGTTTCTCTAAATCTTTAAATTGAGAATTTACTTGATCTGATGTTTCTTGAAAATCCAAACTGGCCCCTCATGAGATTCCGACCTTTGTTTCCATTCTGCACTTGTCTCACATTGTTCTGAATTTACAGTTTCATTTTGGTTAGTTTTGCTTGTTTTGCATTTAACGCCAAATTGAAAAAGCATGTCACCTCTTTTTAGTAATCTCATGACGTTTCTGTTTTTCCTTGTGTTTTTGAGCTCCAGATTTTTGAGATGACATTTCATAACCATTCATAAATTGAAATGAAATATAAAATATATTCATAAACAAAACAAAACTTTCAAACCTAAATAAATAAGTAATGAAATTAAAATTCAATAAATTACATAAATAACTTCACTGAGTTTCAGATTAATAAAGATTATGTCAAACAAGGCTGCAAGGTGGTTTTGCTATACAAAGTAAAGAGTATGAAGTATATATCCAATATTTTTTTTTCTTTTTAAAAATTTGGTTTTGTAAAAATTTTAAGAATTTTCCCCTTCATGGGCCCCCTTTGAGCTCCATGGGCTCAATGTAACAATGTACTGGCCTACACCCTTCTCTCCTCAGGCCTGCTAGCAACTGTTCCAAAGTTGCCTTGAAAAAGAAGCCTTTCCTGGAAAACCATATTGCACAATAATGTCAAGCCATTAACACATTTGGATAACTTGAAATGGAGTCTCAAAATGGAGAGGGGAACTTGGAAAGGGATTGTCCACTCTTAGTGAATTTTGTTAGGAGACTGGTATGTTGTAGTCCCGACATTTAACAATAGATGGTAGTATAACTCTATCGATTTTGCTTTGCTTTTGCTGTAGTCAAAGAATCCCTTGATCTGAAATCAGTTTTAAAAGGCAGTTTGTTCCCCTCGTCTTTCAAATTGTCTCAGTTAACAATATGGGAGGCAGCGGGAAGGGAAAAAAGTCTGTGTGGTAGTGGTGGGAGAGATAATCCCATTAGAGGAGCATATTTGTTTTTCTCTTTTCCTTTACAAACAAATGAAAACTGGCAATCTGATCTCCATCCACTGTTGCCAGGCACAAGGAAAAGAAATATATTAATTAAAATTGGGTTGTTTGAAGTACAACATATAATGCAACTCTGTTGGAGGTGAAATCTGGATCCTACAAGAGAAACAAATAAAACAGCTTGGTTTTGGAAAGAAAATGGTTTCTAAATATCAGCTTTCAAGGGTTTTAAAGAAAATGACAATACTAATAATAGAAAGCACTGGAAAATGTTTTGTCTCGAAAAGATTCTTGAAAATATAAGCACAATCTAAGCAGACTGTACTCCCCAGCTCACAACAGCTGAATCTGGAATTAAGTTTCTGCTGATTTCTAGCAAACTTGACCCCAAAGCAAAAGTTCTTAGGCGCGAGAGCCTAACCCTCCCGGATGAATGGCGAAAATTAGAGACGTCAGAATCTCGAGAAGCAAAGCCTAAATCCCGATTTAAATTACTTCAAAGACCCAAATTCTTGAAAGTCTTGTGCAACGGGAGCGTCTTCTTTTGGCATGGGGAAACGGAGGATAGGAACCTTCCCGGGGTTTCTTTGCATTAGATACGCGGAGTCCTAAGGCAGAAAACTTCTACCAACTTTACCGGAATCAAGGTTTTAGACTTTTGCTTGGTCCGCGGCTTAATTCTGATAAAAGATAACGGGCGACCCCCTTAAGGCCGTGCATTTGAAGAGGTACGTTCGGAAAACAACTTCTCGCAGGATGCCTTAACTCAGCTCCGGGCGTCCTCTCGCCGAAGCGCCTCGGGAAGGCAGTGCCTGAGCCAAAGCCTACAGGCTGCGCGTGGCGAACGAGCTTTTCCGCACTGGGAGTTGAAATTTCGTTTGACGCTTTATTGGAGTTGTTTGGAGGCCCTTTACACCGGGCCACAACTGGGATATTCGTTTCCATTTATCTAAGCAATGCCTGGAGCCCACGCTGTGGGAGAGAAACCTGGTTCCTATACTTCGAGGCAGCTCTACAGAACAGCGCTCTGTTCCAAAACTAATGGCTCGGCGTAGGAAAAAGAAAAACCCTCGATAATTTCAGCTGACCCCAGCCTAACCTCTCTTTCTGCAAGCATTTACTCGGAAGTAATGAGTTCTGCATTCGCTTCCGAATTGTTTCCACTTTTTTTGTAAGGAGGCGCGAGACCGTCGGGAAATTCTGACTTGCTGAAGGTCAGGATCCTAACCCCCTACCTTTCTAAAACGCCCTAAGATCCGTGGGACTTTCTTCTTAATAGATGTGTTCACAATCTGGGCGAGAGCCACACCTCGGGAAGTCGGAGCCACTCTGGCAATCAAGGGGGCAGAGGAAAGACCAGGGGAGCTCCGCGAGGCCAGATATTTTTTCCTGGCTACCCACCAGCTAGCCTGTAGTCCGGGTGATAACCCTGAGTGCGCGCGCCCTCGGGCTGAACTTTCACCTCGCGAACTCGAGGAAGCCCTATTGGTTGAGAGTTAGGAATTTGAACAAAACACACTTCGGCTCCTAGCAAAACCTGGTGCCCACATTTCTGGTTTTTGGTCCCGTTCCCTCGCCCCTCCTGCCCTTTCCGATGCGGATGGAAAGCCACTCCGTCTAATCTGCCCGAAGATCTCCCAACATAGCCCAAAAAGTATTCGAAGTAAAGGTGCGATTATACTTACGCTGATGGGAACTGGTCGTTTTCCAGAACGCGAGTGAAACAATTGTACAATCATCGCTCGCGTGCACACACCTCTCTCTCTTTATATCTTTCTCAGGTCTTTTTTTTTTTTGCTACGCTTGCTATAGCAACCCATCATCTTTATGGAACTATGATTTTCCGATCTTTTCCTAGTTTCCCCAGTTTTCGCTTTAACATATCATGAAATGAGAAAGTACAATACCACGCAGAAATTGCAAACCCCGGTGGTACTGCAGTTCTTTTGCCTCCTGTCCCAGACTTCCATTTTCCACTCGGTGCAGAAACAGTTACTGCTGCGGGGTGGGGGATACTCCTAATTTGTGTAGCGCCAGTGAAAATACTTCGCATTGCTTTTCACGGGGCTCCTATTTCAGTCAGATCCACCGTTCTTTTAAAAGAACACCCTGACAACTCTTCCTACAGAGTAAGCTAAACTTCAAAACACAACCGTCCAAATTCGACCTGCATTTTCCGTTTAGTCACCTAAGTCTGTTTTGCGTAGTTGTTGCAAATAGGATTGCAATAATTAAAGTTTATATATTTGAGATACAGATGTACTTTTATTACTTTAATGGGGTTCATCGTGGTCGAATATTCGTCGCCAGAAATTCTTTTATATTCTCCTAGCACTACAACGGCTCTAGCATGTATGTGTATTAGAAAGTTGCCCTGTATAAGACTTCGGGTCTGACCATCCTTTCCTTTGGCGTAGAGTCGTAGATGTTTCAGCGGGACACAAGATCCGTATTTGCAAGAGGTAGACTTTGCCCTTACAATTTAGGGTTCTGAAAGACGGATATGTGGATTGAAACTGGAGAGAGAAAAGTCCTTTCAATAGCGTATGCCACTTTCCGACGTTAAATAGTTTTTATCTTGCAGAGTTCTTAACTGCTCGTGTAACCTCTTAATAAAAAATATTCCGGGTCACGCTGCCATGCGTTTAAAATATCCTAACATTCTTTAAGATCTGACAATACCATCAGACACGCAAAAGGCAAGAAATGGGTAGGTTGCTTTTATTGTCTACTTGCAACCGAATGTATTCCGCGGGCCTCAGCTAAAATTCCAGTAACTGTAGCGGAAGGGAAGGCCACTTGTCGAGTATACTGCAGCACACACACGTTAAACGCCCTTTTCACCTATGCAGTTTAAGAGAAAAGAGCGACGCGTGGTTGCACGAGCAAACCGTGACGGGCTTCCAATCACTGCCAGGGATCACCAGTTTTAAAACATGCATAAGGTGCAAAAAGTTCCCGAACTTGTGTAGGATGCTTTTTTCGTCGTCGTCTTTGAAGACACCAAACATAGAACGTTCTCACCTGGCAGTCGAGCTGTCATTTTATACATCTTTGCAGAAGCAAGCCCGACGGGATGCCCTGAGATTTATTTAGGAGAAAACCTGCGTGGAATTGTAAGGAATGCAATTCCGGTTTTGACAATGCCAGGATAAAAATACTGGGAGCTTTTGAGTACAAACACGGAGAACTGTGCTGCGCAAAAATGTTAGTGAGGAATCGCTGTCCGTCCGGCCACTTAAAACCGAGTCTCTCCCCATCAGCTGTTCAAAGGAGATGCAATGGGCCGGTTGCTCGCGCGGGATTTACGTCACGCTTTTTTGCGCGAGAGGCTGGTCGCTCGCCTTAGTCTATTTGAGGGCCCCCAAGTACCTTTCACCTTTCTCGCGAAAATGGGATGCGTTGGAGGTCAGTTAGGCTCTTCGGGTTTACTGCAAACTAAAGTGCCACGTTCAGTAAGGGAAAGGCGGTCTGAAATATGCTCGCTTTGGCCAAACTCCTAAAGTCGCGCCCCAAGGCGATTGTTTTCAGTCGCTCTTCCAGCGCTTCTAAGCACAGTCGCTAAAAGAGCCCTTGGAAACCTCCTCTCTCCATTAGTTCGAAAGCCTTCGAACTGCGAGAGCAACTCGGCGTCGACAATTGAATGCGCGGTGTTGTTTTCTTGCAGAGCTTTGCTAAGCCGGTGGTGGGTAATCAGGCGGAAAAGAGTAAACAACTTCTCCGAGGCTTTTGTTTACCTAGCAGGTGGGCCTGACGTCAAGGAGGACGCTTTTCCGCGAATCCTAATGTCCTGTTCTGCAAGCAAAGCTTGCAGCCCAGAAGTGCGAGGAAGAGGCAAAGCCCTGGCGCGGCTCCCATTGAACTTTTGGCAGGGAAGAAAGGGGTGGATGGGAAGGTGCTGACAATTGCTGTAATTCCCCGCCGCAAAGTTTTATTATCACAACTTTGCAACTTCCCAGGGAGCCTCTCTCTCTCTCTCCCCACCCCCAAGTTGCAGGGGCGCGTGCGTGTAAGGGTCGGCATTTTTTAATTATTTGAATCCTCAACAAACGCGCGCATATTAAAGAAGAGGTGGCACGCTCCATCCAGGAACAACTAGACCCACACCCAAGGGGAGGGCAAACGCGAGAAACGGCGCGAGCCTCAAAGAGAAAACGCGAGACCCCGCACAGCTGCGTTTGAGGTCGCTGCTTGGTTTCCTCGGATTCCTGGTTGCCTAGGCTCGGAGTCGCCGAGCCAGCGCCCCCGTGGAAGAATATCAGCTCCATTCAGAGAAGCTACTGTTGTCGCTTCTTTCTCGTGTGTTGCTTTCTTTGAAATTCCCTCCAACCCGGCGGCTCTTCTCCCGCGCCAAGGTACTGACGGCGTCTCTTCTGGCAAAACACTTCTTCGCCGTGGCGTTGTGTTTGCATGCGCGGGGCGAACGATTCCGCTCTCGCCCGCGGTCTCATCTGCTTGGGACTGTCTACGGAGCGTGCGCTGTGGTAAGCTTCCCCTACCCCACCCCCAAAGTCCAGTACAGTAGTTACTTTCAATCTGTTACTTCGCTTCCCTTCTCCTTCCTCTTTTTCTTCCGGTGCTCTTTGTGGCAACAAAGTTCTCTCCAAGCTGCCCGGAATGCGCAAGGCTATCAGTGTGACATGTGTCCAGGTTTGTTCTTCGCAGGTGACAGATGCTCCTCCCCTTTATACACTGTTAACCTCCCCACCTTCACACTTTATTGGTTCAACTTATTTGTCATTCCCATTTCTAAATAATGTAATGAATGCTGGCGTTTGATTTTCTACGCCGCATTGTTTTCCTGGAGAGAGGTTGTAAATGTAGAGGAACGGCGTGATTCCGAAGTTCTCTTTTAAACGCTCTCTCGTGTGTTAGGGTATACACACGCGCACAAAGAGTTTTTGTGCACCCGTGGAGTCGGATGCATTGCGCTTTGATATTTGGTGGATGAACGCTCATTTAATGTCACAAGACGGCTGGCCTGCACCTGAGGGGGATGTATAGGATGCACACGAGAAGTTTAAAGGTTTGTGAACTGTCGAAATCAGCTATCGAGGGTGTTACTAGTAGTGTACTGAAGTAAAAGGTGCATCTTAAACACGATAATTTTTTGCTTTTTTGGTTCTTTAACCTGTGAAAATTTAGTGCGATATTTCTGAGTGTGGGCTGTGTTATTTCTCAACTTGCTTCTGTTATTCTCTGTCCAGGCAGTACTCAATATATTTAAATGTAAATCAGCTGTGCTCTTTGAGAGCTCTGAGACCTTCACCTTTTATACCAGACTTTAAGCAGATAATTGGAAAGCCCAGTTTTAATATTTGGCAACATCCATTTCAAAAAGTATAGTATGTTTTTTTTTTACTGTCCACCTTCTCTGGATAGGATAAGCCATTACATTTCTCGATTTTTGTTTATCTATTTTGGTGGTTAAGATAAACTATTGCATTTTTGGATTTTTATCTACTTTAGTCCGTTTTATTGGTGAGTCTCACAACATCTTTCTCCTTGATTGGGTTTGCTGGAGACTGTTAGCCTTGAACAGTAACAATACAGAATGCTAGCCTAAAACAAATGATGAATAAATGATAATAGTAGACCTAGATGGAACTCTTGAGGCAAGATTCTAACTTGTGGGTGAGTCTTCTCCTGAATTTCCGTCTTGAAATTCAAGATGTAGAAAGTAGTGAAAGTTTAATTCTAACAGCTTTTGAGGTCTCTAGGTAAATGGCTGTAAGGCATGTTGGACTATGGAGTTGTGAGTATGAAAATAGGAAAGGAAAAAATAAAATGCAAGTGATTTCTCAGACATTAAAAGTCATATATGGATGAATAAGAAGATTGGACAGATTTCCCAAGAAACTAAGCTAATTGCTTGAGGCAGATTCTCTTTATAAGTAACTTTCCACTAAAAGTATTTTATCAGTTATTTAATGGCAAAACTTAAATAATACATGCTTGTTTTGCTGTTTTGGGAAGATTTCAGGCTTGTGCATTCTGTTTTCCCCCCTTTGATAGAAGTTTGTAGCCTATCAAGCAGAGCCAGGAGCAAAATAATGGTACAAGCAGACAAATACACATGAATGCACATTCAATCTGAGAATAATAATTAATTCTGGAATCAAACTCATGCTACTGCAAAAATAAAAGCTACCATTCTTTTTCAACTTATATTTTGGTACATATGACGACTGGGAATCATGGGAGTCAAAATCTAGTAAATCTGAAGTCTTGAGGAGGCTGCCATATCTAGTCATAATTTGGGTTACAGATAACATTAGTTATTGGAGAAGGTTTGGAGAATGGGGAATAAAAATATTTCATTTCCAGTCATAGTTCTAGTATATAAAAATTGGGGAAATATAATGGAGGAGAGTAATCATTACTTCAGAGTTCTTTAGGGCTTATGTTTGGGCAGGTGTGAGCAGAATAGTAATTTAATGTTTGATCCCAACTTACCTCCATATCTATTACTTGAACTTATACATTCATTATTTTCACATACAGGAATTTTAAGATCAAGATTTAAAGGAATTATTTACCATTTTTATATTAGTTTATGGTTCTAGAACTAAATCCGTCTCTGAAGAAATTAACTGGCATGGCTCAAATATTTCAGTCAACTTTATTACTTGGTAATAATGTAGTTAGATTGGTACATTCTCATATAGAAGGGAACAATTAACACCATGAATTAATAATCATGATAAATGGTTAAAATACAACCAATAAGATATTTTGTATTTAAGTATAAAAGTAATTATTAGGCCTAATTATATGTGTTAATGTTTAAAATGATTTTACAAAGAATATTAAATGATGTGACTAATTTTTATAAACCAGATCTTTCTTAGTTTTTACATTACTGTATTTAGCTGATCGTAATGATTCAGAGGCCAATCATTAACTATTCTTAGTTACACACCAGAAATTAGTAGCAAAAGCAAAATTTTAAAATAAATTACCATGGATAATAATACTTTATATGCAAAGTTATTTAGAAAGATTAATTCGTATTTCCATAAAGGAAAAAAAAAGGGGATCTAAGATAATCATGTCCAGCATAATCGCTCATGTCATTTCCATTTTGAATTATTTTTGTTGGTTCTTAGCATCTAATAAGGATTCTAAATGAGAGATTGTGATATATTAATAGGGCTGTTAATGTTAGAACTATAAACTTCCTCTGTTGAGAATCAATGCACATTAACACTTTAGTATCTTAATATTAACCATACCTGGACTCATCAGTCATCAAATGTATCAGTGTAAATAATTTGTAGGCTATAAATGGAATTCCATCTTGTGCCATAATACATAAAGAAAACAGTTGTAAAAGAATACCTTTATAGTAGCTTTTATATATTACAATGTAGTAATATATCAGGCCAATAACTTGGCCTATCTTGGTTGAACCAAACTGCTTTAAATACAGTTTAATAGTTCTTTCCGTCATATGTATGATCTTTCCATCATACAATTAAACTACTAATGTGAATGTCTCATTGGGCTTCCAAAAATTTATTAGAAAAGAATAAATATTGCCAAGAAATAATACTTATTAAGATTTCATTTTAAAATAACTGACAGGAGAGAAATAAACAGACGTCTTGAAGAGTATGTTCTACATTCATCTCTTTTTCAAATGATATAATAGGTAGAATTTCTAGGTAATCATGCATGAAGAACTCGATAATGTATTTTTAAAATAAAGTGCCTTGCAACATTTCGTGAATGCATAGTTATAAATTTTGCTATCTCACTACTGGTGTCAGAAAGATTTCATTATATGGTAATATACTCACAAGTTATAGTGGGAATAAATCATCTTGATTTCTGGAGAGTATATTTCAAAATTGTAGCTATGACTGTTTAGTAAAAGTTGAGCCTTTGTTAGTTATCACAGGCAAGGGAGATGCATGAAAAACATGGTTGAGTTATGGAATGGTAGGCAAGAGATGATTGCTGTTACCAAAGTTCTCCACTATTGGCAGTGAGATTCCTAGGGTTGAACTAATTCAAGACTATTGGGAACATCCACGGGCTTTTCTGTGCATTATTTGTATATTCTTCTGTGTATTAGTGATATAATTTATTTGAAAGGTACATTGGAAATGAGAATTAAGTCAAACAGAAAAGTATTTGTGAAGATCAAGGAGAAACTTGATGTGTTTGTTATTTTTCAAAAAGTGATTTAGAAGTTACAGACTCTTGATACAGTAAATGTGTAATGAGTATGGTTTTAGATGGTCATTTGGAACTGGCTTTATACTTCTCAATTAAGCCAAAGTACTTGTATTTAATTCAATTTACAATTTGGTCTTGTTAATGTTTATTGGAAGATAATGACATTATTTTAAATGAAACTTCCCTGTAAATACAAAACGATATACACTTGTAAATATATTTAAGATCAAAATGTTCAGTGGTTTTAATTAATAATAAGTAAGCTAATTTTGTTTTCCTCTTAAAATTAACAAAATGTGGGATTTTTTGTTTGATTGTTTTGAACACTAAAGTTAATTAATATTTGTGAAATACAGTGTTTGTTAGGCTAATGTTAGAACAGTCCTATTATAGATACAAGAACAAAATGAGTATTGTATATTCAGCACTCTGTGTCAGATTTGAAATGTGTTTTCTTTGGATGCCTGAAATCATTTTAAAAATAGTTCATTGGGAAATACTTAAATAGGATCATTGTTAAAACTGAAATACGCTGTGTGCACAATTATTAGGCAAGTTGTATTTTGGAGGATTAATTTTATTATTGAACAACTATAGAGGTCTTGGTCAATCCAAAATGTTAATAAATCTCAAATCTGAATATTTAAGAAAGTAAAAGCGAGATTTTGGCTTTCTTAGGAGAATATCTATGTGTGCACAATTATTGGGCAACTATTAGTGTGCAGAAAATTTATGCAACTAAATGAAAAATGAAAATTTGCTTATCTCACTCATTTATTTGCACCTGTTAAAGTGAAAAAAACAAACAACTCAAAATGATCAAATAAACATTTCTGACATTAAAAAAAAATCAGTGACCAGTATAGCCACCCTTCTTTCAATAACAGTCATAAGTTTTCCATTCATGGAGTCTGTCAGTTTCTTGATCTGTTGACGATCAACTTTTTGTGCAGCAGCAACCACAGCCTCCCAGACACTGTTTAGAGAGGTGTACTGATTTCCTTCACCATAAATCTCCTGTTTTAAGAAGTGCCCACAAGTTCACAATAGGGTTTATGTCAGGTGAAGAAGGGTGTCATGCCATTGTTCTTTCATCTTTAAGGCCTTTACTGGCTAGCCACACAATGGAGTATTTCAATACATGCGATAGAGCATTGTCCCACATAAAAATCATGGTCTTGAAAGATGCAGACTTTTTCCTGTATCATTGCTTGAAGAATGTGTCTTCTAAAAACTGACAGCAGGTTTGGGAGTTGATTTTGAGTCCATCTTCAACCCGAAAAAGTCCAACTACTTCATCTTCAATAATACCAGCCCATACCAGTTCCCCACCTCCACCTTGCTGGCATCTGAGTTGAAGTGAAGCTCTGTGTCCATTACTGATCCAGACATGGATCCATCCATCTGGTCTGTCAAGAGTGACTCTCATCAGTCCATAAAACCTTTGAAAAAACTGTCTTCAGATATTTCTTGGCCATTTCAATTTATGTGTCTTGTTCAGTGGTGGTCGGGTTTCAGCCTTCCTTACCTTGGCCATGTCTCTGAGCACTGAACAGCTTGTATTTCTGGGCACTGCAGGTAGGTTGAAGTTCTGGAAAATGACAGCAGTGGATGATAATGGGTTCCTGATAGCTTCACGTTTGATTCTTCTCAAATCTTTGGCAGTTAATGTGCATTTTTTCTCAACACATTTCTTGTGACCCTGTTGACTATTTGCAACAAAACGTTTGATGGTTCTGTGACCACACCCCAATATCCTAGCAATTTCTGGAGTGCTGCATTCCTCTGAAAGACGTTTTACAATTTTTGACTTTTTAGAGTCCGTTAAATCTCTTTTTTGGCCCATTTTGCCTGAGGAAAATGCATACCTTGATACAAGGTGTTGGTCTCCTTAGGTCACACCTTCTCTCATTACACAAATACACATCACCTGATATGCTTATATCCACTAAGCATTCAATTTTATACAGCTTGGAGGTGGAATAAAAATGATGATATGGTCAAAATACTCACTTGCCTAATAATTATGCACACAATGTATATTTGTATAGATCTGTAGGGGAGAGAAGCAAGCCAGTTATTTCTTAGGGATCACTTGAGGGAATCATATGTCTATCTTGGATGCCATGGTATATTATTTGAAAGATTGTACGGATTGCTCTTTGATCATAGGATACAAAGCCCCCTTGTTTCTTAGCATGACATTGGTTATTTTCCCTGCCTTGTATCATAGGAAAAATGTTTTTAATGTGTTTTAAATGTGGAAGAATAGAAAAAGTTGTTCCCCCATCTGTCATATAGGCTATGGTGAAGCATCATAACTTGAAAAGTGGTAATGTTTCTACAGTGAAATCTCTGCCAGTTTGTGGTATTCACCTGTTCATCAAGTTTGTCTTGATTCTTGTGGTGACAATTCTATGCCTATTACTGAAAACCTTATTCCAGACCAAGTATGCCAGTATAGGATTCTACTATTGGACTGGATTTAATCCAGTGTATTGAAATATAAGGCAAGAAATCTGTTTGCTACTTATATTTTGCTGTAGAGGATTAACATTTTAAAAATTTAGAAGGAACATAGTCAATAACATGGTAAACATCTTTAAAGCTTTAATATTTTAGAATAATACCTAAAAATAGAATATCTTAGATGTTGAACTGCTCTTTAGAAGACTCGTAGGTATCTTACTTTGAGAGGATTCTAGTGGTTGTGCTCCTCTGAATTTAAGTTATTCTTTCCAGTAAACACTGAAAGATGTATAACTCATCTAAAAGAAACAGAATTGCTGCATTTATGAAATGTTATCTTCTATACAAAAAAAAAAAAGATAAAAAATAAAGACTGTATTCTTAAAGTATGCTGAAAATTAAATTTAGCTCTGTAGATAATACTTCTTTGTCAAAATATTTGAGAGCATAGGGAAAGAAAGCAAGCATATACTCAAAATATGTGAATAGAAAGTCCAGGTGGTCAGATGATCGCTTCAAAAAAGAAAACTTTTCACAGTTGAGAAGCTTAATTTAAGGCAAGTTGAAACCAAAGTTGATAAAATCTCTGTGTAATTCTCTAAAATTATTGGGAATAATTTAAAACTCTTTTAAATAGAATTTGAATAGAATGCAGATGTTGGATTTTTATTTGCCAGCATAATTAAAAGCACAATTAAAGAAGGAAGGAAGCTCTTTTTGGAAAGTAGAAATCCTGCTTACATCATGAAAATATGAAAAACCACAAATTCTGCCAAAATATATGTAATTTCATTAATAAAATAGAGGGAAGAACATGACTTTTTAGTATCCTATTTATAGAAGCTTTGAAACAACCAATAAAATCTAATAGAGAATCAAGTGGGAAATGCTGGCCCACTTTATAGCAAAGATGTTAAAGGATTAGTAAGGGATGGGGAGATTTCTGAAAAGCTGAACAAACACTTTGTGTTTATCTTTGCAACAGAAGATATCAGTTTAATCAGATAGGAGGGCGTGCATATTTTTTTCCTGGGAGGCTGCCAGAACAATGATTGAAAAGAAATGATGAAATAAGGGAGTTTGAAGGGAAGTAGAAAAATAAAAAAAATAATTGAGTCAGTGGATTTAAATAGTAAACATGCAAATGTGAGTTTGTTGATTTTCAAACTAAAATATGCTATCTGTAACTAAAATTAGTTCTTCTACTGGAAGACAGCCAGTGTAAATAGTGTTTAAACAAGATTCAGGGCAGCTGAGAAATTAGAAGTCCACTAGCATAACATCTGGCTTGGGTAAAATAGTGGAAAAGCGTATTAAATCTAGAATTGTTAAATACATTGAAGAATAAGTTTGATGATGAAGAACCACCATGGCTTTTGCAAGGAGAAAATGTGCATCTTGTACATTGTGTGCTAATCTGGTGTACACTATAATTGGATTTCCAAAATCTTGGACAACATCTTAAATAAATTTATTATAGAAAAAGAAGTGGGAATAGAATAAGAAAATGTCTTATATAGTATATGTAAGAGCAGTGGTTTTCAGCCTTTTGTTCACCATGGACCCCCTTTAAATATCTTTTGTGGCCATGGACCATGACCATGGACCCCCAAGACTTAATTCAAGATTTAAATCATAACATTTCTTTAAGTCTTCGCAGACCCCCTGTGATGACACCATAACGCCCCCCAAGTTCTGCAGACCACAGGTTGAGAACCACCATTAGATAATAGCGAGCTTTGGACATAAGCAGAGTTCTTATAATAGAAGAAATAAATGGTGGGGTCCCCAGGAATTGGAATTATCTGAACTAAGGATGAAAAATCCATCAGTCAAACTTGTACAAATTAGAATGCAAACCTAAACAAAATACAAAGAATTCTAGTTTAGAGCAGATGAGAATAAATGTGACTGAAATATGATTTGGCTTTCTCTGTCTTGGAACCTTTGTTCTGGCACTTATCAGCTGTGAAAGCTGAAGTCCAAGCATCTTAAATCATCAAGTTTGAAAAAAACACTGCTTTCACACAGCCTTATGACTTTTCTTCAAAGCCTTTTTCCAGGGTTAGTATGATTTGGCAGCCTTTTTGTTTGTTTTGTCTTCTCTGGCGAGGTAAAGAATGGGTGGTGGTTCTCTCTGGAGGATGCTAAATTTCGGATGTTATTCTGTATTTGCATATTGTTTTAATAGCTGCCTAGATCCACTGAAGTTGGGCAACTTAGAAAGTTAGAAAATAAAAAAATAAATGCTGGGACAAAAGTTCTGATTTCTGATATCAGAACTGATTAAAAATGAGAAATATATTTTGGCTTTTGATACCTGTAGTTGTTACATCATTTAAGAAACCAATGTCTGGCTAGGACTTGTTAGTAAAGCAATTGAAAAAATGACTACTACTGCTTCCGGTTGAGCCAGCGGCATCGCCAGACGCTTCTTTTGAAGCGCCAGCCCCAGATTCCGTAGAACCGCAAGAACAGCGAAAATCGGCTGTCTTGCGGTTTGGAATCCTTCCCCCCAGGAAGAAGGGGGGAAGGAGAGCAGACGGGTGGGGTAGAGCTCCCTGAGGGCACCAGATTTACCTAATAATCTGGTGCTCGAAGATGAGAGCTCCCCGTGAAGCCTGTCAAAAGCTCCGGACCTGGGATGCCTCTGACTGGGAAGTCTTTCCCTGTCAGAACTAGATGCCGCAGCCACCCCATTAAACAACTTTAAACAAATACCTTTTGAATCAAGTTGGCAGAGCACAAGTTGCACGAAGGAAACAGCAAGTATTTTTTTTTCTCTTTTTCTAACTCCAGGGACTTACTTTCTTAAAAGATTTCTCTTAAGTGGAAAGTGAAAGCAAGATGGCGTTTGAGTTTCAACAGGGCGTGAAGAAGTGAAAGTTAAAAATAATTATTGAAAAGCCCCTGTTTGAAACGTAAAACTCCTTTTTGAAAAGTGGATGGAATAAGAAAGGATGTAATAATAATAACTCAAGCAGCAATATAAATTAAAAAGTCTTTTTTTTCTTTTTTCTTCTTGAAATTCTTTTTTTTCTTTTCTTTTCTTTTTCCCCGTCCTTCTGGAGGGGAAGGAAGAAGGGGGGCAGGATGGCTGGGCTTCTCGAAAACAAAGAAAGGAAAGGAGGGTTATTTAACTCTCAATGGTCTGAATTTGAGGAAGCTTTGAGTTCAATTACCTCTGCTTTATTGAAAAGAATTGATACTATATTTCAAGCTTCTCAAGCTGGAAACAATGAAATACATGGGAATACTGAGTTACAATCAAGCAGTGGGGGATTGAGTCAAGAGCTGGGAAAGGAAAAAAACAACAAAAGACCATAGCAGATCTTACAGAAGAGAGAAAGATGAAGGTTGTGCAGGAGCAAGAAGCTCTGCAAGCTGATGATTTGTTTCCAGAAGAACCCATATTTCTGCAAAAAGTTTATAATATCCAATCCCAAAAACCGCAAATCCCTGCTGAAGTTAAAAAAGGCAGAGGGATCAAAGTTAAGAAGAAAGTTCGTAAAAAGGAAAAGAAGAAAGCCTGGAGAAAAGGAAAATAACCCTGCTTGACGAGATGATGGTCCTTAAAAAGCATTGTTTAAATGTTTAAAGATTTTGAACTTTTGGGGGGGAAGGAAAAAAAAAAATACTACACAGCAATTCAATGCCAGTTAACCAAGTGATGGACGATGAGGAGGCAATTTATAGTTGTATTGGAATATTTTGAGAAGAATAAACAGATCACAGCAATGCTGGTGTGTTGGGTTGTGAAATATGCCCTGACTTGAAGGAATTGGAACATTTTATTAAGGACTGTGATAAATCTGGATTTAACTGTAAACGTAGAAGTCTCATTGAATATATTAAATCGGAGTTTTCTGTTTGATGGTAATAAATATAAGGCAAAAGGACTATGGATCTAGAGCAATTGCAGTTGATCTGGTGGTTTCCTTAATACGTTTGATGGATCTACTAATCTAGTTTTGACTGGATTTGATGGATATTACTACAATTATAATTATAAAGTCACTCGGGGTTTTTTTTTTTTATAAAGAAGCAAATTACTATTTAGGTGGGTAGACGCAAATGATGAAGATATTCTACATGCTGTTGGAAGATGTGAAGACAAGAAGATTAGCAACTGGTTTAATCTAGTATGAAGAATTAAAATGTTTGATATAGTTATTGAATGATGTTTTATCTATATTGATAAATTTATAAGAGGTTTGATTGTTATACTCCTTTTTTGACTAAAAATTTTATTATTATTGTTTTAAGTGTTTTAACTATAAATGGACCTTGATGGTTTAAAAATGGAGGACGGAAGATTTTATATAGTATTCTATTTTAAATTTGGGGGGGGGGGTTGTTGTTTTTTTTTTGATTGAGGGTTTTTTATTTTTCTCTCTTGTTGGGTTTTCTTTTTCTGTTTTAAATGAAAGAAGTTACAAAATATTTTGTTAGATTGTGTAGACTTAATAATTTGCTAAGTATTAATTAGTTATACTGAGTAATGATAGTTGTGATTACTGCTGTAACTATAAATGGAGACATGGAGATTGATTTTGTCGAATTAGATGGAATGAGAAGAAAAGAAGACTTGCTTTCCTTTAATTTACTTGTTTAATGATTAGGATTATGATAAGTGTGAAATGGAGTTTAACTTAGAGAATTTGAGCTGTATTTTATTATGTACTTGTATTTGCTCTGGGAAGTCCGGGGGGGTGGTGGGGGAGGGGGGAGAAAATGTATGTAAAAATTTTAATAAAAAACTTTTTTAATTAAAAAAAAAAAGAAAAAATGACTACTACTATAATGATGCAATTCTGTATACTTAGAATGATCTATATTACCTTGGTTCTTCTAGCTCAGTGATGGCTAACCTTTTCCAGATTGAGCGCCCAAAGTGTGCACCCGAACCCTCAAAATGCAATGCACATGTGACCCCCTGCATGCGCCCTGCCCCTGTGCATGCACGCATGGCTGTCCTGCATGCATCCTGCCCCCTGCACATGCACATGTGGCCCCTCGCACACGCTCCCTGCATGTGTGGCAGAGACCCAAAGAACAGCTGGCCACTGGGAGTCATGCGCATGTGCAGCGGAACTGAACTGAGGTGATGGCTCACGTGCCATCAGAGAGGGTACTGCGTGCCACACCTGGCACACGTGCCAGCGGTTCGCCATCACGGTTTTAGTTAAAAAAGGAGGGATGAGCAGAAGAGGCAATCAAAGCAAATAGTGTATGAGAAGCTTATTCAGTTAGAGTTTTATTTAAAAGGATCCAGCATTTTGTTGGATATGTAAAAAGGAACAATGCTTCTTTAAAGCATGTTTTCACAATGACCAATACTTACTGAGTTTGGGACAAAATTAGAGATATTATTATTATTGTGGATCTGGTTACCTTTGAAACTTCTTGCACCCAATGGAATCTGCATATCCAGTTAAAAGAAATAGAAAGAGCATTGCCTCTCATAGAGGGTATCCGTGAGAGGCAACCAGAAATGAACCTTCTCTGTTAAACCTCTTGACTCCAGAGATAAGGATGGCTCTATTCCTATTGGTACTTGGGATAGTAATTTTCAGGACATGGGCCTTCTGTGGAACTGGCATGTGAATTAAACTGGTTTCGAGGCTGATGAGACATTAAATGGATTGGTCATTTGTCATTAAACTGTTTTAAACTGAACAATTGGAATTTGGAATTTTAACTACTGTACATAAATAAGCACATATTGTAGCCACAGACTTAGAAGTCTTTAAAATACAATTTATACATAGAAAGTAGGTCTATGTGGCGGAATGTAGTGCAGAGTTGGGAGGGGCAGGTCTTTTCCAAGGAACAAAGAGACTACAACTAGAACTAGGTACCCTTCAAGATCTGGGTGGCTGTTGTTCAGAAGAGCCAAAAACATCTGGCTCTTCACCCAGGTCTTTGATGAGAGAGAGTGAGGCCCCTTGTATCACTGGGTTTGTCATCATTTATCAGGGTCATTGGGAATTGGGTGGTATATCAATTTTGTAAATTATTACTAATATTAAGTCCTCCTGTAGAGCTATGTCAGAGGTTGTATCAAAGATTGATAGACTGTTGGACAGACAGTTTTTAGAGACATCTGGAAAAATTGTCAGTCTATTTATGCTCTGCTCCTATACAAAAGCGTCAAGCTCCAAAGCAACTGGGGACTCTTCATGTCTTTAATCTCTACATTATGGAATTGAGATTATTTGTGCCAGAAAGTAAACCTCCCTTTGTCTGGAATAGCTGTTTTGAATGCAAAGGGGAAAAAAATGCATCTTGAGTCTGTGTCAAATGCCCACCATGGCCACGTTCACCATGGCCACGCCCACCATGGCCATGCCCACTGGCCACCCCCATCCCAGCCCTCCCCACAACCCTGATGCAGCCCTCAATGAAATCGTGTTTCACGCCCCTGTTTTATTGCTTAAAAAATAAAGTATGTCATGATGCATATGATAAGTGGATATATAAGTTTTATAAACAAATATGACAAATTAATACAGTAGAAAAGGAGCCTGAGTGGCGTAGGAGGCTAATGCCTCCTACTAAGGCAGCATTTAACATCCAGCTGCCTGCAATTACTGCGAATTCTAATCTCACCAGGCTCAAGGTTGACTCAGCCTTCCATCCTTTCTAAGGTGGGTAAAATGAGGACCCAGTTTGTGGGGGCAATAAGCTGACTTTGTATAAAATATACAAAGGTATGAAGGCTATTGCTTAACGCATTGTAAGCCGCCCTGAGTCTCCGGAGAAGGGCAGAATATAAATAATTTTTTTAAAAAAATTAATTCATATAGCATTCATATAGCAATGTGACTTGTTTGGTTCTGGTTTACCATATTGTGTATATAAAATCATATAGGCTATTTTTAAAATTTTTAATTAAAACTATGGTTTATGGCATATGAATAAAACTAAAAAAGCAGTGTATCTTTTTTTTTCCTCAAAGAGGGAATATTCATATATGATTCAGACCTCTGTTTGAAATGGGAAGGTGTTTCTGTAATTATGGCATGTTATCAAAGTTTGGCCTCTATTTATATAAATGTATTTTTAACTTAGTAAAATGTGTTAACAAATAATTGGTCAAATTGTGTAAATGTACTATCTAAATAGCGATAAATGTATTATCTACCAATTTTTTGAAAATCGAATCTTATAGCATATATATTTTATTAAATTAAATTTTAATATTATAAATTAAATAAGTAATTAATTACTTACGTAAATTATTTATTTACTTGAATTTATTAGCTGCCCAACATGTATGACTAATTGTAATATTTTCTGATAGATGTAGTTTTTCAGACTTTGAAGTTAAGATATAAAGTAAAAATATTTAATGCGATCTACATTTATTCAAAGATAAATAAAATGCATATTTCCATAAATTAATTCAAATATGCGAATATAAAATATACTCACATTAGTGAGTATATTTCTATAAGCTTTAAGCAGTTGCTAATTATGGCCCCTTTCTATACAATGAACAGTTATTGTCAATAACTATTTCAGCTCATTGGATATTGATCTGTGGTTAGGTCCACTGAAACCTAAACTATTTTTATCATTCCAGTCTTGTTTTAGACCTCATTTTGGAACCAAAAGTAGTTCCCTCTAGCAGAGGGTGTCAAACTCAATTTCATTGAGGGCCGCATCAGGGTTGTATTGGACCTCGGAGGCCCAGGGGCAGGACATGCCCAGGGGGTAGGGCCATGGTGATGCCCATGGTGGGCGTGGCACAGGACTTGGGGGGCACCTGTTGTGGCCAAGTGCTAAGGCAGGACTTCCCTGAGACCCTCCCTCACTCTCATTATACAAGTAATCCTTGAATTACAAATGTAATAGAGCCTGCCAATTACATTTGTAACCTGGGGATTCGTTTGAATCATGTTTAATGAACGTGATCACTCCCTGCTTTCCCCAATGCATTTGTTAATAAAATGCACATGAGGTATCTCAGAGCGGGGAAGAGCATGCGTGGCCTAGTGCTGCAGCAGGCCATCTAAAGCCTCTCCCAATCCACTAAGATATTTCATGCTCCCCTGGGATCCCCACAATTGCTTCCCCCCTAATCCTGCCCCACTGTATCTCCACAGACTGGGCCTGCTTTGCTAGCATCCCAGATTATACTTACTCCTCCCCATCCCATTTCCCATGGATTACTTCCTTTTTGAAGATCTCCAGAGCTCCAGAAGAGGCTAACCCAATCAATGAGGAGTTTGCTTCCTTTGTCTCATCGGGCTGAACTACAAGCCCCTTATTGATTGGCTGCCATGCCCCAATCCCTGAAGCTGGTCATGAACTAGCCAGTCAGCAGCAAGCAGGAGGCTGTTCATCGCTTGCCAGACTGGGCCCAAACTAAGCCTGTAACCCTCAAGAGAAGCCGGTCCTTTATTCAGATGGGGAAAGCTGTTTTCCTTACATCTCACCTTCTTACAGCTTCAGGGGCTTCTGAATAAAAGACTTTGGCTTCTCTGCCATATGGATTAGCCTCTTCTGGAGATCTTCAAAAAATAAGTACGGTAAAGCCATGGGAAATGGGATGGAGAGGACCAAATCTGGCCCATGGAGACTCTATTTGGGCCTGTAACAGGCCAGGCTGGGAGAGGCCTCCAGAGGCCCAAACGGCGCTTCAGAGGGTCGGATGCAGCCCACGGACGCTTCATTTCGGCCAGCAACGGGCCGGGGGAGGCCTCTGGAGGCCCCCAAGGCCCATTTTGGCCAGCAGAGTGTTACAGGAGGCTGTCCAGCCAAAAATGGGCTGTTGGGGGCTGCTAGCAGGGGCACCGTGGGCTGATCCTTTGCTATTTCCAGGACGGTTTTGCGGCCAGATCTAAGCAGCCCGTGGGCCGGATCTGGCCTGCAGGCCTTGAGTTTGACACCCCTGCTCTAACAGGTGACCTGTTTTTGGAACCAAACAGCCAACGATGATAGAATGCATCTGAGAGAAGGATAGGACAATGGTTTGAATTGGAGGCTTTCATTTTCCTGTTCTAGAATTTTCACAAATTGTAAGCAGGAAATACTGCTATGATAGTTTTGAAGAGGGACATCAGTTATTGAATATGATGTAGGTTAGTTCACACACGCCCACCCTGTGGCCCATTATGGAAAAGCACACAGGCGCGCAACTAAATGAACTAGTAATTAGGCTGTCAGAACTACTCTGTAAAGTTTCTCTGACAAAAGTATGCCATATGAAATAAATAAGTGACTGAATCTCCTCAATTTTTAAAAATCCTCTTTGCTTTCAAGAAGAATTCGGAGGAATGGGGGGGGGGGCTTCAAGAAATTATATGAATAATTGCACAGCAGGAGAGCTCCCCCCCTTTCCAGATTCTCCCTCCTGGTGACATTTCTGTAGTTGTTATTTTCCTTCCAGCTACTATTAATGATGGAGGAGAAAAAAAGACAAATACCTTCTCATAATTAAAATGACTACATAATGTGCTTCTAATTAAATTGCCTCCATAATTTGTAACCTGATACTAAGATTTCTTGCTAGGAAATAAGAGTCTTAATTAAAAATTCACAGCCTGAGGTACTGGAGACACATGCTATTTCAATTTTTATATGGGTCATTGTTGGAAAGCAATACTGGTCATGGCCTGGTCCATGTTTGTTCATGAAGTACTAGCTTGTAGATTTTCTTATAGAGAAAATTTCTACTCATTTTGGGTTAGATGAAGAAGACCCATTTGCTGTCCTTCAAAAATCAGCTATCTGAAGGAGTGGCATCTGAAGATTTCTTTTAGGAATTATACCTGAAAACCTGATTAGGAAGGTGGGTTCTGGTGGTATTAACTAAAATGTCTGAAATAACGTCTGAAATTGTTCCCCTGTCTTGAACTGAATTTTCCAAATTTCCAAACATTTATTGTTTGGATGAGGAATTTGTTTTGAGTTCTCAATTTCATCCCTTGCAATTTTACCATTAAAATTTGCCTATCTAGTTGCTTGCACTGTTACTCTTTTGGAAACATTATTTAAGCTCTTACATATTATTGTTATGGTTATATATTGTAAATTGCTTACAACATATAACACTGCTTAAATCAGTGTTTCTCAAAGTGTGGTCCTTTTGGAGTATCCCATGACACCCTTGGGCCTGCAAAATTAAAATTATTTGCTAGATTATGTTGAGAAAGTGTGGGTCTACGACAACTTGTCATGGCCAACTCACAATGGCCAACTTGCCACAGTTAACTTACCATGGGACAACTTACCATAGCAAACTCACCACAGGACAACTCACCATGGGTGAATTAAAATTATTTTTAAATTATTTTAAATTGAATTGTTGAATTATCCCACAGTGAGTTGTCTCGTGGCAAGTTGGCCATGATGAGTTGTCCCCTGGTGAGTTGCCCGAGGCAAGTTGGCAACAGTGAGTTGTCTGAGGTAAGTTGGCCATGGTGAGTTGGCCATGGCAAGTTGTCCAATTCCCAAAAAAGAGTACAATATTAAAATCCCATTGAATATTCATGACAAGCAGTAGGAGCAGGAAATGCATCAAATTTATTTTTTAATGTAGCAAATATCAATAAAATACAACTCATACAATAACACTATTTTCTGGTCCTACATAATTTATAAAAGTGAGAAAGGGTCTTGATACAAAAACAGTTTAAGAAGCATTGTCTTAGATTAATTCAGATGAAGACATGTACGAGGTGACAGTGACAGTTTGATAAAATAAAATATCTGAGGACAGTCTTTACAAATTAGAGCATCTTAACATTCAACTAACTCTTATAAAAGTATTTGGTATCTTAAAAATTAACTAAACAACACTTGGAATACAGTTTTGGTCACCACGATGTGAAACAGATGTTGAGACTCTAGAAAGAATGCAGAGAAGAGCAACAAAGATAATTGGAGGACTGGAGACTAAAACGTATAAAGAATGGTTGCTGGAATTGGGTATGTCTAATTTAAAGAAAAGAAAGACTAAGGATGACATGATAGCAGTGTTCCAATATCTCGGGTTGCCATAAAAGAGGGTGTTGAACTATTCTCCTCTTCGGACAGAAACGGCAGTCACAAGTGGGTGTGGACTCTTCTATCCAGCAAAGGACCGAATCTGCTCATTTAAATATCTCTGCCCTCCGCTGGTGTATCCCCAGTATTTCAACTCGGTCTTTGCCGGACAGAAGCGTCTTCCTAGACCTCATCAATTTTCCTCTTCGTTGCCCGGACAAAATGGCGGATGCCACATGTCATCTGTCAGGCAAGGCTTCGTTGCAGGGTTGCCACCACCATGTTAGTGATCCGGGGGAGGGCTCCTCAGGGAAGACTCCCCATCTAGCCAAATCCTCGGCTAAAACGGCTTTGGGGGCCCCCTCCAAGAACCCAAGCCATCTCGAGATGAACTCCGATGGCACAAGGCCTTGGAAAAAGCCGCTTTAACGGCGCAAAAACAGCTGCCTGCCATTTTGGCTCCCTCAACCAACCCGGCGCAACAGGCCCCTTTTCTGCCTGGCCGTTTCTCCCAGACAGTGGAGGCTCCTGGCAGGGAGTTGTCACCTGATCGCCCTTCTTCTGCCGGGCCTCCTACCTCCAATGCTGCGCAGGTTTTTCAAACTCTGCCCAAACCTAATGACTCCATGGGTCCTGACTCACCCATGGATGACCGCCCTAGCACTTCATCCCAGACCCCGGTCTTAGCGGCTCCTCCCACACCCCAAGTCGGACCTCCGATGGCGGATCCCCAGGCTACCTTGGAAACAATCAGCGCCAGGGCCATCCAACAGGGCCTAGTCCAGGGATTCCAATAGGGCCTTTTCCAAACAGCTCCTCCTTCAGCTGTCAACCAGCCCCAACCTCACCATTCTCGAGGCGGTCGGTCTGAACATCAACAATACTCACTTGAGCATTCTGACCACGAGTCCTTGTTGGAGGAGGAGGAGGAATCCAGGGACTTAGCGTTGTCAGATGACGAGGGCCTAGCCCCAGATCAGCCGGCCTTTATTGGTCTATTCTGGCCTCAACTTTTCAGGTCCCTATTGTACAAGGCCCTAGCGGTTACCAGACTGGGCTCTACTGCGAGCACGGGGTCTGCCCCCCCGAAGATCCTGATCCAGCTACCTCCATGTTTGCTGAGCCTTCGGTGGAACCGGAGCTTATTCCTGCTCCCAAACTCTTTACCAACGTTGTCCAAAGACAATGGTCCTTACCTGGATCAGGACCTGCCCCCAACGGTATCGAGAAACGCCTGTATCAGACGGCTCCAACCCTTTCCAAATTACTTCAGGTTCCTCCTGTGGATGGTCCCATTGCGGCCTTGACCTCATCTGCCTGTCTACCGAGCTCTCCAGAGGAATCTCTACACCCTGAGGATAAAATGGCCGAAAAGACCCTCATTAAGGTGCACCAATCCGCGGCGTGGGCAGTGAAAACCTCCATTTCCGCCTCCTTCTTCAACCGGGCTTCTTTACTATGGTTACAACAACTTCAAGAGCGGTTGCCCCCTTCTGACACTCATACTCACCAAGACCTGAATAAAATCGTTGCAGCCCTGGAATATTCGGCCGACGCCACCCTGAATTCCGCTCGTTTTGCTGCAAAAACCATTGGATCGACAGTCACTTCCCGCTGACTTCTGTGGCTTTGCCACTGGCAGGCCGATGCCAGGAGCAAGTGGCAACTAGCATCCTCACCATATGCCTCGGAGGCCCTCTTCGGAGCTCTGTTGGAGCCTCTTCTGGTCGAGACCAGGGACCATTGCAAAGTCCTCCCAGCCGTTTCTCATTGCTCCGACTCTTGTTATACCCCGTACAACCGGAATCAGTCCTTTTGTTCCCAGGACAACAGCTCTTATCAATCCCGCTTCCAGCGTTCCTTCCAGAGTTGGGCCCCTCAGGAATCCCAGGTCAGGCAAGACCAGCAGGCCCTTTCCAAAGCGCCCCTTTCGTGGCGGCAGGGGAAAGCCCTTTCGCCGCTCTAATTGAGGCAGAGTCCCAGATTCCCACTGGGGGCCATTTGGCTTTGTTCGCTCACCAATGGGCCCTTTCTTCTTCCGATTGTTGGGTTAACCACACCATCCAGTTTGGCCTTTCCCTAGAGTTCTCTTCTCCTCCCCCTCCCGTTTTTGTTTCCTGCCCGGTCTCCAGGGACAGGGTCCGTAGGTCGCTGGTTTCAGAGGCTATCTCGCACCTGCTTGCCATCAGAGCCGTCCAGTGTGTCCCTCGGGACCAACGTGGCCAGGGCTTCTACTCCTGTTTGTTCATTGTTTGTAAGCCTTCTGGAGGGTGGAGGGCTATCCTTGATTTGAAAGCTCTGAACTGGCACATAACTTATCGCCGGTTCAAGATGCACACTCTGCACACCATTCTTGAAACACTCTGGCCTGGGGACTTTTTGTTTTCAATTGATCTTACGGAGGCTTACCTCCACGTCCCTAGCCCCCCCCACATTCTGACGGTACCTCTGTTTCCACTATCGAGGAAACCATTACCAGTATGCAGCCCTCCCCTTTGGCCTCTCCTCGGCTCCCAGGGTTTTTACTAAGCTCATGGCAGCTCTGGTTGCCCACATTCATTCCCTACCCATTCAATTTTATTTAGACAATATTTTAATCCAATCCCTGTCCCAGTCCGCAGCCCATCAGGACTTGACCACCACCATCCAAATTCTCCAGAGCCATGGATTCTCCATTAATTGGGCTAAAAGCCATTTGGTTCCTTCCACCACGATCCAACATTTGGGGGCGGTCATCGATACGGTCTCCTCATCAATCGCTCTTTCCCCCAATCGTCAATCAAGTTTACATTCCCTGGCTCAGCGGTGCCTCTCGAATCGTTCTTCCTTGCTCCTTGGACTGTCCTGTCTTTTGGGAAAAATGATTTCCACCTACGACATTGTGCCTTGGTCTCGCCTCCACAGCCGCGAGTTGCAGTGGTTCCTGCTCCCTCATCAGAGGTCCGGCTCCAGCACCTCCTTTCACAGAGTGGACCTGCCTCTGGCCCTGGTCAGCTCTCTCCGGTAGTGGACCTCCTCAGCTTTGTCAGAGGCCTCCTTCTTCCGCGAGCCCCCCCGACTGATAATCACATCGGACGCCAGCCTCCAGGGCTGGGGGGCCCACCTGAATCATCATCTAATTCAAGGTCAGTGGTCCACCTCAGAACAACAGTTACCCATCAATCTTCTAGAATTGAGGGCCATCCATGTGGCCTTGCTTTCCTTCCAACATCTGATTTCAGCCCAAGACGTTCTCGTTCTTATGGACAACGTGACGGCTAAGGCCCATGCCAATAAGCTGTGGGGCACTCATTCCCGGGCCCTCATGGACAAGGCTCTCCTCCTTGGCCTCTGGGCAGAAGGTCACCTTCGTTCCGTTCGCGCAGATCACATCTCCGGAGAGGAGAACTCACAGGCGGACGCGCTGAGCCGTCACCATCTGGACCAGGCTGAGGGGAGCCTTCCTGCTCCTCTCTTCCAAGAGATCACGGCCCGCTTCGGCATACCAGTTGTGTATCTATTCGCATTGCGGAACAACCATCAGGTCCCCAGGTATTTTTCTCGTTTCCGGGACCCGGGGCCGAGGCCACGGATGCCCTCCGCAGTCCTTGGCCTACGGGTCTTCTATATGCCTTTCCCCCATTCCCTCTGATCTCCAGGGTTCTCAGGAAGATCCTTCAGGAACGGGCGGAACTTATCCTTCTCGCCCCCCGATGGCCCCGGAGACACTGGTATGTGGACTTAATATCCCTATCCGTCGCTCGGCCCTGGACCATTCCGGACGACCGGGTCTCCCTGGTGCAGGGAGCTCTTCACCACCCGGACCCAGTGTGGTACCACTTGACCGCATGGCGGTTGAGCGGGGTCTCTTAACGGAGGTCAACGTTCCTGCGGAAGTCATTTCTATCATCTTAGCATCCAGCAGGGACTCCAGTACCAGAATATACAACGCCACATGGTTTGCCTTTCTTGGTGTCAACGTGCGGGCGTTCTACCACTCTCCGCAATAGTCATTGACGCCTTATGTTTCCTGCAACATGGGTTCCAGATGGGTCTTTCCCCTCCGTCGCCAGGTGACAGCCATTTCTTCCATTTTGACATGCGGCTCGTCGACTTCGATGTCTCGTCATCCTGTCATTCGCAACTTCTTGCGTGGCACCTCCAACTTGTGTCCCCCACCGGTCCATCTTTTCCCATCGTGGGACCTCAACAAAGTACTTTCTGCTCTCACGGGCTCTCCCTTCGAACCGCTTCGACAAGTCTCACTCCGATTCTTATTGTTCAAGGTGTCTTTTTTGGTCGCAATTACATCGGCTCGCCGTATCTCCGAGTTGGCGACCCTGTCGTCCAGGCGGGATTTATGCATATTCCATCAGGACAGAGTCATCCTACTTTTGGATCCAGCCTTCATACCGAAGATCAATTCTCCCTTTCACCGGGCTCACGAGCTTGTCCTTCCCAACTTTTGCCCGTCACCAAATCATCATTTAGAGCGCTCCTGGCACACCCTCGATGTCCAGCGGGCCATCAAGATATATCTCAAGCACACTTCTTCCTTTCGGAGAACCGAGGCATTATTCATCTCGTACCAGCCCGCCACAATTGGGGCTAGAGCATCTGCCCCTATGCTGGGTCGCTGTATTCGGGCCACGATCTCTACGGCTTACCAGAGACTTTCCTTGTCAGTTCCGCGCCACATTACCGCTCATTCAACCAGGAGCACAGCCACCTCGGCGGCTTGGGCTACGCAGGTCTTGCTGGAGGAAGTGTGCCAGGCAGCTACTTGGACGAGCATCTCACCTTTCATTTGCCATTACCGCGTGGACACCTTTGCATCAGCAGACGCTGCCTTTGGGAGGCTGGTCCTCCAGGAGGTGCTTTCCACATGAGGTAACAGGGCCTCGGCTCTTCCCTCCCATTGGACATTCAGCTTTGGTATGTCCCACTTGTGACTGCCATTTCTGTCCGAAGAGGAGAATGGACGTTGGTCTTACCTGATACGTCCCTTCTCTCATAGGAAGAAATGGCAGCAGCCCCTCCCTTTTGCTGGCCCTGTTCCCGGTGGGGTGGGTGGTGTTCTTTTACCTCTCTTTCTATCATTCCAGGAAGTCGCTACAGTCTGCGTCAGTGCCCTCGCCGAAATACTGGGGATACACCAGCAGAGGGCGGAGATATTTAAATGAGCAGACTCGGTCCTTTGCTGCATAGAAGAGTCCATACCCACTTGTGACTGCCGTTTCTTCCTACGAGAGAAGGGACGTATCAGGTAAGACCAATGTCCATTTTCCAAAGCAGAGGTCACCAACAGTTGGTCCGCAGACCTCTGGTGGTCTGTGAGAAAATTTTGGTGGTCCGCAGCACACCTGAGCTGCTCCGGGATGACCAATGGCCAGTCCTGTGATTAGAACTCTGGAAATGGGACTGGGCAGGCAGCTCGTGGTGGGACTGGAAATCTCCGCCGTAGAGGGAGCTATGTGCAACTTGCAACTTTGTAGGTGGTGCAACATGCAAGGAGTAGTACAGCCCTTGCTGGCAAGAATGAGGTAATGGTGCAAGGGGGTGTGTGGTAGTGCAGGCGGGCCAAAGCAATGGATGGTGGCAACACACGGCTCTTTCTTCCCCCTGCTGTGGTTTCCTGTTATATGATCCCACCACTGGCTGTCCTTGCCCCTCACCCTCCCTGTCACTCCTTGCCTGGCCTGAGAAGGGAATGGCGGGGGATGGAGACTCTTTTCATATTCCAGAGCAGGAGCGAAGTTTCATCTGTTGCTGGGTCTTGTGAGCATTTCTTCTGGCCCTTATTGGTGCTCCATGCACCTCAGTCTCCTGGGGAGACGCGCGATTTCCTCTCAGCCTGGCCGTTTCTCTCCACCACTGCTGTTGGCACCTCCATGGCCTGCCCGCTGCTCTCACAGCGCAGTTAAATTTAGCATGCTTCACAATGGGGAAGACGGCGTCCCCTTCTCCTGGAGTCCATTATGATGTGGAGCATTGGCTGTAGCTGGGTCGGGCAAAGTGTCTTGGGGTGGAGAGCAGGTCATGCATCTCCTCAAGTGATCAAGGTGTGTCCAGCACCAACAAAGGCCAAAGAAGTCCCCGCGAGACCCAGAGAGTGCCGGAGAATCAGAATATGAGAGAGAGATAGAGACAGACAGAGAGAGGGGGGGAGGAGAGAGGTAAGAGAGAGAGAGAAAGAAAGATGAGAGAGCGAGAGAGAGAGACAAAAGGGGGAGAGAGATGAGAGAGAAAGAGATGAGAGAGAGAGAAGATGGGGAGAGAGATGAGAGACAGACAGACAGGGGAGAGAGAGAAAGAGAGGAAGAGATGAGAGAGACAGAGGGGAGAGAGAAAGATGAGAGAAAGACGGGGAAGAGAGATGAGAGAGAAAGAGAGAGACGGATGGAGAGA
>WNWU01013506.1:102788-137786 GCA_012654045.1 Ptyas mucosa
GGGAGAAAGAAAGAGAGTCAGACGGAGAGAGAAAGAGATGAGAGAGACGGGGAGAGAGGAGAAAGTTGAGAGAGAGGGGAGAAGGGGAGAGATGAGAGAAAGGGGGAGAGAGATGAGAGAGAAAGAGATGAGAGAGACAGAGAGGGGGAGAGAGAAAGAGAGAAAGAGGAGGGGAGGGGGAGAGAGAGACAGAGAGAGGGGAGAGAAAAAGATGAGAGATTGAGAGGGGGAGAGAGATGAGAGAGAGGAGAGAGAGACAGACAGACAAAGAGAGGTGGGAGAGAGATGAGAGATCCCAGTGTTTGTTTTCTGTGGGAAACAGGTCCAAATGGCTCTTTGAGTGTTTAAGGTTGCAGAAATAGGTGGCCAAACTAAGTGTCTGAAGGACCCCATCTCGTCACTGGGAGTCCAGGCGCTTCAGCGAGCAGCGTGCTGTATTTGTATTAGTGGTCCACGGGATTTAAAATTTTGAATCTAGTAGTCCCTGAGGTCCGAAAGGTTGATGACCCCTGTTCGAAAGCATCTGAGGGCAGGACAAGAAGCAATGGGTGGAAAATGATATGGACGACAATGGAATTGATTTCTAACATAGAAGAAATTGACATAGAAGCAAACACCTGGGAAGATCATAACCCAATGACAATGAAATGGAAAGGTCAAAGGAGGAGATCTAGATGGACCTTAAATAATACAGTACTAAAAGAAAAGGAATTTGTACAGAAAATGAGAAAAAATTGGCTTTCTTTTTTTAAAGAAAATAGAAAGGAGGACACATCAATGCAAAATCTTTGGGAAACAATGAAGGCCTATGCTAGAGGTTTGATAATAGACTAGACAAGGAAAAGAAACATTAAGAAAAGACAAGCTTATAAAACATTAGAGGATAACTACAAGAAACTCGAGAAAGAATTACAGAAATTTCCACAAAAAAGGACACTAAAATAAAAATGGACACAAACATAAAATGGGATTTTTTTTAAAAAAAATTTGATTTATATGCTGCCCTTCTCCGGAGACACAGGGCGGCTTACAATGCCACCTTAAACACTTATACACTTACTATTGCTAAGCAATAGCCTTCATACTTTTTGTATATTTATACAAAGTCAGCTTATTGCCCCCACAAACTGGGTCCTCAATTTACCTACCTTAGAAAGGATGGAAGGCTGAGTCAACCTTGAGCCTTGGTGAGATTCGAACCTGCAATAATTGCAGGCAGCTGTGTTAATAACAGGGTGCTTTAGACCACTGTACTATCCAAGGCTCTTAATCCCTCCAAGGGATTAATAGAAAAAGATGGTTTAGCACAAAAAATTAGAAGTGCCAAACAGAATTATTTTGAAGACGCAAATAAACCAGGTAGATGGTTAGCATACAAACTGAAAAAAGAGAGAGAATCAAGAAAAACAACACAACTAGTAGATAATCAAGGGCAAATTAGATATGGGAATAAAGAGAAGAAAAAAATTAAGCAAGATTATTATAGAAAACTCTATGAGCAAGAAAATATTGAGGAGGAAAGTGTTAAACAATACCTGCAGAAAGCGAATCTACCCCAGATTTCTAAAGACACTGAAATGATGTTAGAAGGAAATATAACGATGATGGAATTAACTGAAGCACTTAAAAAACAAAAGAATAGGAAGGCACCAGGTCCGGATGGGCTGCCAGCGGAATATTACAAGACACTATAGGAATCGTTGAATCTCCCATTCTTAGAAGTCATGAATAAAGTCCTGTTAAAGATGAAACTACCCAAGTGCTGGTCAAAAGCATATATTACATTTGTTCCAAAGGAGAATACCGACCCACAACAAATTAAGAATTATAGGCCTATATCCAGGGGTGAAATGTAAAATTTGTTACTATCAGTTCTGTGGGAATGGCTTGGGGGTGGTGGTGGTAATGTGACTGGGTGGACGTGGCCAACTTTTTAAAAAAAATAGTTTTCAAAGCATTTTTTTCTAATGCTTTGAAAAGCCTCTGCCGATCAGGCAACTCAGCTGGAATCGTCAGAGAGGCTTTGTTTGTATAATTTGGAATAAATAAAAAAATACAGTCCTTTCTGGGGTATGATGTCCATTTGAAAACTATTATTTTTGTAGAAATGCTTATAACTTTATATAGCCCTACATTTTATGTAGCACTTTTCCCAGTTGTAAAAAAAAAACCAGTGAAACACAGTAAAACTGCAAGCACTGGGTCTATTATCTGCCACAAAATTTTGTCAAAACAAGATGAATGCTGTTGCTTTACAAAACACAAGCAACATAGGGGCATCTTTATTACATGGATGCTTCCACCCCTCTTAACATCCTGTGTTGAAAGAAGCAGAGGGTTCTGAAAATCCATGGGTGCAAGCCATGTAAGGTTAAAGGTTAAAACCAGTATGAAAAGTGATTTTTATTTTGAAAAGGCAACTGGACTGATTTTTTTGAGGAAAAACAAGACTTCCTATCCTGGAAGCTTCATGAGTTGTATTGGATGCTGTGGGAGATGGAAGGACAGTTATTGACAGTTGAGATTATTTGGTAGGAGGGGGAAATGGAAATATGTGTGCACAATTATTGGGCAACTATTTGTGTGCAGAATTATTATGCAATTAAATGAAAAATGAAAATTTTCCCATCTAATTTATTTTCATCTGTTAAAATGAGAATAATAATTCAAAATTTACAAATAAACAATTCTGACTGTTAAAAAACACACCAGTGACCAATATAGCCACCCTTCTTTTCAATAACAGACATAAGCCTTCCATTCATGGAGGCTGTCAGTTTCTTGATCTGTTGACAATCAACTTTTTGTGCAGCAGCAACCACAGCCTCTGAGACACTGTTCAGAGAGGTGTATTGTTTTCCTTCACCTAAATCTTCCATTTAAGAAGAACCCACAAGTTCTCATTGAGCGTGGGGCCAGCAGTCAGGAATGGGTTAATTCTTGTCTGATGTCCATGGACCAAATCTGCAAGCTGTTAAGCTCCTCCTCTTCCACCTGCTTCCCAGCTTTCAGACTCCGTCTGATTTGGACAAGACACAGATTGCTGAGCTGCCCATTTCTGACCTATTCGCTCCCAGAAATTGGTTGAGCTTTCTTTTAAATTGCTCCCATTCACCTTGGCTGAGCTTGCCAGTGTGAAGGGACTCGTACCCGAGCCCACTGAAGGCCGCTTGTTGGCATACCAGGGCTGGGGGCTTCCAGTTTCTGGTAGAGCCTCCCACACACCCACGTAAAGGGCTCACGCCCGATACCGCTGTAGACTACCTGTGGTTGCAGGAGCCTCCAAGCATCAGGTTCCGGTTTGATTCCAGCGGGTCGGTATTTTTGATGACTACCGCTGACGGCTGTTACCGCTGAGGAACACGTGCGGTTACAGGAGCCTCCCAGCATAGCTGGTAGCAGGCTCCAGCTTGATTCCAGTGGGTCGGTTTTCACGCCAACTACTGCTGAGGGCCGCGGGGACCCGCGGCGCTTCGGTCGGCTGACAGACTCACGGAGCAGAGTCTCCTGGGCTCTGCCCATATGCCTACCAGCTCCGTTGGAGGATCGGAGGCTTCTGGATCATCTTCATCGAACGGAGCTGCCTGGAGTGGTGTAACAGCAAACTGCACTGCTGCTTTTGGGCATCGAGTCTGATACAGTAGCCCTTTTTTCTTTGAACAGGGGAGTTCATTGCTGGCTCTCAAACTCTGGCTGGCTTGCCCCCAGGCTTGCCGGCTCGTCTTTTGATACCTCCGGCTGCCATTTTGGGCCCTGCCACGTGCGCCTTTAGAGGCCTAGTTCACCTGGATTAGTTTCAAAATGACTGCCACCAGGCTGGCAAAGGCTTCAAAGCATGACTTGCAGGACAGGGAGGTGGCTGGGACCTCGCAATCCGTTCCAACCAAATGGAGCAAGAAATACCACACTTCGACTAAGGCTGTCAAGTCCAGCACTGCTCTGGCTAAGGAAGAGCTCAAGAAGAGCCCTTAAGAAGCTTCCCTGAAGGAACTGGCCTATCCATGTCAGGCTACTGAACCTGCCACCTCCCCATCAGTGCCTATCCTGGCTCCTGAGGCCTCCACTCCAGCCTTGTCCCCGGATGGGGACCCTTCTTCCATTTCTGGCAGGCAGGCCTGGCTGTGGCCAGTACTTCTCAGGCTTCAGAAGCAGATAGGGGCAGGCCCCTTATTTGTCCTGACCTGGCTGTCTATATCTAGGAAGCCATTCAGTGGGGCATTACTTTAGAACTTCAGCACAGGACCTCATCCTGGGTATCTGACACGGCTAACTCCCAAGTAGATGTGGAAGGGTCCCATTTATCAGCTGATCAGGCCCCTATTCAGGCTCAAGCACCCTCAACCATCTCATCTGGCCAGGACTCCTTAACTGGGGAAGAATTGAGAGACCAGGACATGTCTGAGGACGAAGACCTGTCCCCAGACCAACCTTCCTTTGTGGGGTTATTTAAGCCTCAGTTTTTTTGCTCCCTATTACATGAGGCCAAAATGACCACCCGCCTGGGTCTTGCCCACCCACCATCCACCATCTCAGGGGAGGATGTTACCCCCGCGGTTCCTCTATTTGAGGAACCCACCTTTGAGGCGGAGGAGATCCCGGGTCCTAAATTGTTTAGGGATATCGTACAGAGGCAGTGGTCTTCCCCGGCTTCTGGACCCAATCCCAATGTCTTAAATAGGCGTCTTTACAATCTTTACAAGCCCCTGACCGTTCGGCTCTTCTTCAGGTGCCATCAGTAGACCCCCCCCCCCCCGGTGGTCGCTCTGTTGGCTCCTTCCAATTTAATGGGTCCGCCTAAGGATAGTCTTCTCCCAGAGGATAAACAACTAGAGCACTTGCTTGTTAAGGCCCACCAGGCTACAGCTTGGTCTGTCAAGTCGGCCATGGCCGCTTCTTTCTTTAATTGAGCTTCCATACTCTGGTTGCATCAGCTCCAGGAGCGGCTACCCATATCGGGTACCTGGTCCCAGTAAGACATAAATAAGGTGGTAGCAGCACTAAAATATTCAGCTGATGCTACATTAAACACCTCACGCTTTGCAGCCAAGGCCATAGGTTCTACGGTGGCTGCTCGTCGGCTGCTCTGACTCTGCCAGTGGCAGGCGGATGTAAAGTTCAAGTGGCATTTGGCTACCTCCCCCTTCGAAGGCACTAAACTGGGGCACCCCTGGTTGAATCCAGGGATAAATGCCGTATCTTACCCAACATGTTCCACAGGTCGAATCAACGTTCCTCTGCTCCCTTTCATCCCTTTCGGGGTTCGAAGGGCGGTTATTCCAGGCCTAGGTCCCAGAGATATTTCCCATCTAGGCAGTCATGCCCACAGGATCATCAAGGTCTTTCGGCGCAAAGGGGACACTACAAACGTCCCTTTCGGGGTGGCCGGGGTCGCCCTTTCCGCTGGTCCCGTTGACTGCACGTCCCTCCCATTGGGGGCCGTCTGGGTCTCTTTGCCAGCCAATGGGAGGCGATCACCTCAGACCCTTGGATCAGGGAGATGGTCAGATTGGGCCTCTCCCTGGAATTTCTCTTCACCCCTCCAGACCGGTTTCTCCGATGCCCCCTCTTGCAGGATCGGTCTACCCGGCTCCTTGTGGCATCAGCCATAAAACATCTTTTCGATATCCAGGCTATCGAGTCAGTGCCACTGGAGCAGCATGGACAAGTATTTTATTCTCACCTGTTTGTGATTCAGAAATCCTCAGGGGGATGGAGAGCAATTCTCAATATCAAGTCTTTGAATCGCTGGGTAATATACCGGTGGTTCAAGATGCAGTCCCTCCAGTCCATCTTGAAGGGCATCAGAGTCGGGGATTTTCTCACGTCAGTCGACCTGACAGAGGCTTATCTGCACGTCCCCATTCATCTGACCTACCGCAAATCTCTCAGGTTTTGCCATGCGAGCAGTCACTATCAGCTCTACCTTTTGGTCTTTCCTCGGCTCCCCGAGTGTTTACCAAATTGATGGCCACGCTAGCGGGCCACCTTCGAACACTGCTGATAAGGATTCGGTTCTATTTAGACGATATCCTTAGCCAATCCAATTCAGAGTTGCTAGCGCGACAAGACTTGGACACCCCACTCCGGGTCTTGAAGGCTCATGGTTTTTCTGTCAATTTGGCCAAGAGCCACCTGATTCCGACGACTCGCATTCAACACCTGGGTGCAATAATAGATACGGTCGAGAGCAAGGTCTATTTTTCCCAGGACTGCTTGTCCAGCTTGCAGTCCCTGATCAGGTCAGTCACATTGGGGAGGTCTGTCCCCCTGGTGTTAATGTCTCAGCTCCTCGGAAAGATGGTCTCAAACATAGGCATTGTCCCATGGGCGCGGCTCCACTGCAGGGATCTGCAGTGGTTCCTTCTCCCGCATCAGAAATGCCATCAAGGGTCCTTCCACCACATTGTCCATCTTCCTCCCAAGGTCCGCCTTTTACTCAAGGGGAGGGAGTTCAGGGAACCACATTGCCTTGTCCTGACCATGGATGCCAGCCTTCAGGATTGGGGGGCTTACCTCGCATCGGCCATGGCACAGGGCCATTGGACCCAGGTTGACCTGGATCACAATATCAATTGGTTGGAGCTTTGGGCCATCAATCTTGCCCTCCGTGTGTTCCAGGACAAGGTTCAGGACAGACACATATTAATCCAGACAGACAACAGGGCCGCGAAGGCCCATGTGAACTGCTGGAGGGGATCTGCTCTTGGCACCTCATGCTGGAGGACGAGAGCCTGGGAGCCTGGATGGAGACTCATCTGAGGTCCCTTCAGGCCTCTCACATCTCCGGGGTGGCGAACACGCAGGCCGACTGGCTCAGTCAAGCCACAGTGGACCAGGGGGAGTGGAGCCTGGACCTGGACCTGTTTCGAGAGATCACCGCTCGCTTTGGCATCCCTGAAGTGGATCTCTTTGTCACCCAGACCAACCATCAGACGGCAAGGTTCTTTTCCAGGTTTCCAGAGCCAGGGACTGAGGCCGTGGATGCCCTGTACAGCCATTGGTCTCCCGGCCTCCTGTACGCCTTCCTTCCCCTTCCCTTGATTGCCAAGGTCATCAGGAAACATTTGGGGGAATGGGCGGAACTTCTGATCACCCCCCATTGGCCTCGCCGCCCCTGGTTTGTGGACCTGCTGGCCTTGTTGGTGCACCAGCCGTGGCGCCTCCCTCTGGACAAGGTCGTCCTCAGACAGGGATCCCTGCTCCACCTGGACACCTGTTGGTTGCAGCTGACTATCTGGAGGTTAAGCAGTGGCTGCTGAGGGAGACCAGGCTGTCCTAACGGTTCATCACCGCCATATAAACTTCCTGCCACCCCTTGATGACCCTGATCTACGACTCCACATGGCGGTCATTCGCAGGTTGATGCGACAGACAGGGCCTCGCACCTACTACTGCTTCTACCAAGCAGGTGTTGGATTTCCTCCAGGATGGCTTTGATGTGGGTTTGACACACAATACTCTTCGCAGTCAAGTTGCAGCCCTTTCTTCTATACTGTGCTGTGGTTCTAGGGGTTTCCTTGCTAGGCATTCCCTGATCAGACAATTCCTCTGGGGGGCATCCAACCTTCGCCCTCCCCCAATCCACGGATACCCTACCTGGGATTTGCCTTGGGTTCTCAGTGCATTGACCTGGGGGCCATTCAAACTTCTATGGGAGGTCAGTTTAAGATTCCTGTCATACAAGGTTGCCTTTCTGCTGGCCATTACTTTGGCCAGACGAATTTCAGGATTGGCGGTTCTTTCCATCAGAGCTGATCTTTGTGTTTTTCATGCGGATAGGGTCGTCATTAGGTTAGACCCCACCTTCATACCTAAACTTAACACTCCTTTCCATAGGGCCTAGGAGTTGATCCTCCCTAACTTCTACCCTAACCCAACCCATCCATTAGAATGGACCTGGCACACCTTAGATATCAGGAGGGCCCTCTGTATTTATCTTAGGAGGACCTCTTTGCTGCGATGGGGGACGTTGGCTTCGAGCGACTATTGCTAAGGCTTATGAGGCATAGGCCTTGCCAGTCCCGCGCCATTTCATGGCCCACTCCATGTGGAGCGCCTCTACTTCTGTCGCTTGGGCCACCCAGGCTTCCTTGGAGGAAGTGTGCAGGGCTGCCGTCTGGGTGTCCCCTTCCCCATTCATCCGCCATTACAAACTTGACATCTATGCCTCGGTGGAGGCGGCATTTGGCCGCCACGTGCTTCAACAGGTACACACGGGTTGGGCTCACTGGACCGGGCGGGTCCCTCCCAGTAGGATCTCTGCTTTGGCATGTCCCATTCCTGACCGCTGGCCCCATGCTCAATGAGAAAGGGCATTGCCTTACCTGAATGTCCATTCTGATTGGTGTGGGGACAGTGGTCAATCCCACCCAGTATCGCCCACTTCCAGTTCATAGGGTGTGCACTAATGTTGTCTTTCAGCTCAGCGTGTTGGTCTGCCGCATCCTTCCTTGTCAGAAAGCTGGGAAGCAGGAGGAAGAGAAGGAGCTTAACAGCTTGCAGACTCGGTCCATGGACATCAGGCGAGAGTTAACCCATTCCTGACCGCTGTCCCCACGCCAATCAGAATGGGCATTCAGGTAAGACAACGCCCTTTCTCAATAGAGTGAGGGTCAGGTGAGGAAGGGGGACATGTCATTATTCTTTCATCTTTAAGGCTTTTACTAGCCACACAGTGGAGTATTTCAATGCATGTGATGGATCATTGTGCTGCATAAAAATCATGGTGGTCTTGAAAGATGCACACTTTTTCCTGTACCATTGCTTGAAGAATGTGTCTTCTAAAAACTGGCAGTAGGTTTGGGAGTTGATTTTGAGTCCATCTTCAACCTGAAAAGGTCCAACCAGTTCATCTTCAGTAATACTAGCTTATATCAGTACATCACCTCCACCTTGCTAGCATCCGAGTCAAAATGGAGCCGTGTGCCCATTACTGATCCAGCCACGGGCCCATCCATCTGGTCCATCAAGAGTCACTCTTATCTCATCAGTCCATAAAACCTTTGAAAAATCTTTGTTCCTGGTAGCTTCTTGTTTGATTCTTCTCAAATCTTTGTCAGTTAAACTGCGTCTTTTTTTCTCAACATGTTTTTTGCGACCCTGTTAACTCCTTGCAACAAAACGTTTGATGGTTCTGTGATCACGTCCCAATATCTTTGGAATTTCAAGAATGCTGCATCCCTCTGAAAGACTTTACAATTTTTGACTTTTTAAAGTCTGTTAAATCTCTTTTTTGACCCATTTTGCCTGAGAAAAAGAAGCTGCCTAATAATCATGCACACCTTGATAAAGGTGTTGATCTCCTTAGGCCACACCCTCTCTCATTACACAAATACACATCACCTGATCTGCTTATACCTGACCACTAAGCATTTAAGTTTATACAGCTTGGAGGTGGAAAATATGCATACAAAGGATGATATGGTCAAAATACTCACTTGCCTAATAATTGTGAACACGGTGTATATTTAATAAAATGCTGAACTACTTTTTTTTGTCAGTAAACAAGCTGGTTTCTTTGAACTATTTGCAGCTTCTAAGTCATCTTCAGACACGGCCCTTGAAAAATACATTGTTCGAGAGTTTCCAGAAGCAAGCAGCATGATTGGTTGGGAAAATATCAGGCTCCGATGAGCCTGGCGAAGCCCAGCAATCTGAACCGTCGCTGGGGGGGTCTTCGGACCGGATCTGTCCTGTAGGGACAGTGAAGAAGGAGAGGCAGCTCGGTAGCTACAGAGGAACAGGCAAGTTCCTCGGAAAGCCCGAAAAAACTCTTCGATCCAGTGATGGGGGGTGGCGATCAGTGCGAATCTCCATGAAGCCGGAGCATCCGGAATAAGCGTTGTGCAGGAGTGAAGATTTGGACAGAGTACTGGTACTGGGTGAGTGATTGGACAACTCACAGGTAATAAAATTGGAAAATTTTAGAATTACTCCGGTGTGGAAATAGCGGCTAAATAGCGGCAGGGGGAGACAACTGATAGAGAAAAAATACGGAAGTGCCAAGTGCTCTATAGGAGAGCCTGACTAAAGATTTAAAGTTGAATATGAATGAAAATGTTAAATTGGAATTTTGACTTTTCAGATTTGGATTGGATTATAAACAGATTGGTTAGATATAAAAGTTAAAGAAGAATGAATGTTAGAAAAAAGATAAAATAGTGATACCAATTAAGTGACTTAAAATGATGGGAAATTATAGAGATATATGAAGTAAATGAAATAAGATTTATGTTTGATGTTTTATGTTTTAAATATGCTCTATTGAAAATTTGAGAAATTGAAAGAATTGTCATATTTTTAAGTGCAGTGTTGGAGGTTTATAAAATGATAAGTTGTAATAATATGAATAAATTTAATTGGAATTGTAATAAATTGGAATATTTTAAACTATATATTTAAAATGTAATTAAAGGGAAAGAAGGAGAATTAAGATTAAAATAAGAACTAATTAGATTGGGAGCAATTAGAAATGATTAAGATGTGCATTATAAATATATATTGTTAACAATTAAAAAAGATAAGAATTTTGAGAAAAATATTTAATAAATGAAAGAAAGGTTGGGGTTGCCTGGACCCCATAGTGAAAATATTAAATTGAAAATCTATACAACAATAGAGAGAGATGGAAGAAGTAGTAGAGAGATGGGAGAGAAGGGAAGGAGAGAGAGGGATAGAAAGAAGGAAGGGAGGGGAAATCAGAGTAGGAGAGAGGGTTAGTCAGGGAGGAAGAAAGGAGGAGAAGGAGAAAGGAAGGGGAAGTAGTAAGGAGCAGGAGAAGAGGGAAAGAAAGTAAGAAGGAAGGAAGAGGGAAGAGACTGAGAAGAAAGATTGCTGTATAACAAAAAAGAGGAAATGGAAGAAAGGCAACCCCGAACACACATATGAATATATGAAGATAAAGAAGAAATTGTTAAAAAATAAAAGTGAACAAATAGGAAAATTAGAATTTGAGAGCAAATGAAGATGTTTATATAAATAAATATAGAAATATTGAGATACGAATTAAAGAAAAAATAGGGCAAAAAAGGAAGATTTTGGCAAAAATTGTAATTGAGAAAAAGGTATTTGAACCTGAAAAATTGTATAAGATAAGAAATGGCCAATACTCTGTTCAAAAAAAGATACGGGTGAATGGGGTGGGGGGATCAATAAAACTTGATTCAGCAAAAAAGAAAAATAAATTGTTAAATGATGATGGCATGAATCATCATTGCAAAAGCATCCTGAATGTAAATGGCACATGACAGGTACTCAGCTAAAACTGAGTGAGTCAAGCTGTTTAGGATACCTACAATGAAGTAACCATAGGTTGACTAGTCTTCTGTGCACACTGACTTTTTTTTTTTACTTTTAACGACCCTGTAATTACATCAGATTGGAGTTGGGACATCTAAATGAAGCTTGAATGTTTACTGGCTGGATGCCCTTCCTGACGCGTATGCAGAGTTCGCAGCAGACAATTACTCATTGCGCCCAGAGAGAAATATCTGCCACTACCTAGGGTCAAACTTACAGTATCCTGAATATGAGGTGAGAACGCCACCTCTAGGACACCACACTGCTCTCTGCACACACTGTTTAGTTTAATCTATTTAGGGAACACTGTAAAATGCTGCATTCCACCCATCCCTTTAGACCAAGGGTGTCAAACTCATGGCCAGTGGCCCAGATGCGTCACGCACTAGCCACGCCTACCCCCATTTTAGCGAAGGGGAAAAAAGTTGCAATACTTTTTTTTTTATTGAAAAAGTTTTACCAATACAAATTTTCCCCCCTTTTCCCCCCCCTCCCTAACCCGACATTATAAGATACACATAAAAACAATATATAATTCCATCCCATCCCCACCCTAACCCTCCCCCTCCTCCCTCTTCCCTCCCCCCCTTGACTTCCATTATATGCAATATTAATATTCCCAAACAATATATATGTTATTCAATCTTCCATATCTTTTTTCTATATTTACTAACATACTAACATAATCATCTTCAGCTAAAAGCGATATAATATTTTCTAGTCTGATACTTATTCTGTACATACTCAATCCATAATTTCCATTCCTGTATATACTTCTCATGCGTCTGGTCTTTTAAAAAAGCTGAAACCTTTGCCATTTCTGCAAATCCAGCCATCTTCTGGGTCCATTGGTCAACAGTCGGTAAAACATCACTCTTCCAATGTTGGGCAATCAACAACCTAGCTGCTGTCACCATATACAAAATCAATTTAGTTTCACCCAGTGTAAAGTCTTTAACTATACCCAATAGAAAAAATTGTGGAGAAAATTGTATTTTTTTCTTTAAAACATTTTGCATAACCCATTAGATAGTCTATTAAGTCTATAACTTGCCTAACATTCTCCTTCATATATCTGCCTTCAATAAATCCTGCTTGGTCATGATGAATTATCTTTTGAATAACTGGCATCAATCTGTTGGCTAGTACTTTTGCAAAGATTTTATAGTCTGTGTTTAATAAAGATATTGGTCTATAACTTTCTGGTTTCTTAGGACCTGATTCTTCTTTCGGAATCAATGAAACAAAAGCTGTTTTCCATGAAGAAGGTATCTTACCTCCTAGTTGTATATTACGAAATAAATCTTTAAGATGCTCAATCATTTCCTCTTGTAAAGTTTTATAATAAATTGCAGTTAAGCCGTCCGTCCCTGGAGCTTTAGCTGTTTTTAATTGTTTTATAGCAAAATTGATCTCCTCCACTGTTATCAATTGTTCCAAACTTTTCTTTTGAGTCGTTGAAATTTTTGAAATTCTCTTGTTTTCTAAGTATTCATCTATAGTAATATTCTGTATGTCATCTTTAGCATATAACTTAGTATAATATTCCAAAAAGGCTTTTTTAATTAGATCTTGTTGATAAACTTCTTTATCAGCATATTCAGTACTATCAATAATTTGTGTCGATGCTTGTTTCCTCAAAGTATACGCCAACCACCTGCCCGGTTTATTAGCATTGGAAAAGGTATTATGCTTTGCAAATTGTAAGTTAGTTGCCGTTTGGTCTGCTATAAGCATTTGAAATTGATCCTTCAAAAGTTTTATAGCCATTTGCAATTTTCCATCTGTTGGTTTTTGTATCAGTTGTTGTTCTTTCTTTTTTATCTCAGATTCCAGTTGTAGTCTTTTCTTCTGCTGATTCTGCCTGTGTTTAGAGTTCATTTGAATTAGTACTCCCCGCATATATGCTTTACCTGCGTCCCAAACTGTTTCAATAGGGGTACCTTTATTCAGGTTAAATTTAAAAAACTCCTTTAAATGCTTTTTAAATTCAATTATATTTTTTTCATATCTAAATAGATTCTCATTTACTCTCCAGGATCTTCTTTCTCTTTTGCCCATCTCGATTTCCATCCAGACCGGACTGTGGTCAGTCAAAGTCCTAGGAAATATCTTTATTTTCTTTACTTTAGAAAGTAAGTTAGAAGTTAAGAGAAAAAAGTCTATTCTGGAAAAGGATTTGTGCCTGTCTGAGTAAAAAGTAAAGTCCAATTCATTTGGGTTTCGAATTCTCCAAATATCTTTCAATTCCAAATCCTCTTTCAGTTCAAAAAAAGCTTGTGGTAGTTTATTCCCTATTTTGGCCGTAGTTTTTTTATCCAATCTAGGTTGGATTACTCCATTCCAGTCGCCCATTATTATAATGTTTGAATAATCCCAATCCAGAATTTTTAAATGAAGCAACTTGTAAAAATTTTCCTGCTGTTGATTTGGAGCATATATTCCGACCAACAAGATTGGTCCACCATCTGTAATAACTTCAATTGCAATATATCTTCCATCTTTATCTACTTCTATAGTTTTAGCTACAAATCTCTTGTTTATATATATCACTACTCCATTCTTCTTTTCCAAATTTGAAGCAACAAATTGCATTCTCAATTTTGAATTTATCAAGTATTTCTGATCTTGCAATTTTACATGAGTCTCCTCTAAGCAAATAACATCATTATGAAATTGTCTCAAATAGTGAAATATCTTCCTTCTTTTTTGCGGAGAATTCAGTCCGTTAACATTCCAAGACAAAAATTTAAGTGCCATTTGACCCTGTCTGAAGTTTTGAGAGCAATTGTTGAAGATTCTCTCCTACGGTAGCAATCTTCGGTTTAGCTCCTCCCATGACTTCAGCTTGCTGCTTATCTTTGGTTCTTTTTTCACGCTGTGGCTTAATATATTCTTGCTGCTGTTGCTTCATTTGTTTAGACATTGCTCTGGTTATACGTTGCTCTTCCATTTTGGATGTTGTTACTTCCAAAGCCATCGCCTCCTCTGTAATGGTTTTAGACATTTCTTCCAAAGGAGAAGCTTCAAATGGTGCAAAAGGGTCAACCACAACACCACCTACTGCTCCCATTGACTCTCTTGCCTCCCTTTGCGACTGCCTTATTTGTGCTTCTGTTTCTTGATCAATCTCAGCTTGTAGTTGAACTTCCTTATCTATTGGTGAAGGTGTCCGTGGAGGAGGAGAGCCCGCTTTCAAAACGTTATAATAAAATTCTTCTGCTTTTTCAATAGTGTTAAGGCGGTATCTGACTCCTCGCAGCCTCAATATTACACCTATTGGCGCATCCCACCTGAATTGTATATTCTGTCTTTTCAATTCTGCCACCAAAAATCCAAAATCCTTTCTATCTCTTAACATTTTAGGTGGTAATTCTTTAAAAACTCCAATCTCACTTCCATCAACTTGAACTGTTGTAACAAAGGAATTTTGCAAGATTTCATTTCTCATTCTTCTGTCTGTAAAGTATATAACCACATCTCTAGGCAGTTGTCTTTGTACCGCCACATGAGAATTAACTCTGTAGGCCTTGTCCATCTTGCACAAAACCACGTCTGATTCCACTTTCAACATAACTGCCAAAGCCTCTGCGCAAATTTTCCTGAGATCTTCCCTGGTGTTCTCTTTTACACCTCTCAGTCTAATAGCATATTCCATTGATCGAAATTGCATCATAGTAATCTCATTTTGCATTTTTTGTGTAACTTCTTCAATTTCTATGATTCTTGAATCAGAAGCTCTAAATTTGGTCTCCATCTCTGAGGCAAGATTCTCCACTTTTTTATCAATCTGCAACACTACCTCAGACAGGCCTTTAACCACTGTTTGAATATCTTGTTTAACTGCATCATATTTCTCTTGAACCATTCCTTTAACCTCCTTCTCTGATCTTTGAATTTCTTTAATAATAAGGTCATATTGACTTTCTTCCTTTGTCTGAGATTGCAACTGCGCTGTTTGAGGCTGTTTCTGTTTATGTGTGGGGGAACCCCCACCCTGGTTGCTTTGTTGCCATTTTGCCTCTTAAAGATCTTCCTTTTCCACAAACTCTAGCAACTTTTCCCAAAAGGTTCTCCAGATTCAATCAGGTCTATAAAAGTCAATTAGTATTTTTATTTTATTTTATTTTATTTTTGGTTACTTTTCTGCCTCTTCCAGCCGGATTTGTTACTTTAAAATGTAGCCGAATACACTGATCAAATTACTTTCGCTTTCAGCTGTTCTCCACTGAAAGCAAGCGCCATTTTTTTCCCCCATTCTCAGACCCAGATAACTTTCACTTTAAGAACTCTTTAAAATAGTTCAGAAAACTTCCAATACTTGCTGTTTAATAAGAAGTTTCAAATCTTCCTTATTTTTCGTTGTTGTTGGTAATGCTGCCACGCTGTCTTGCTCTGCTTAAAGTTGCAATACTTCACATGTCAACAACATGACGCCGCGAGTTTGACACCCCTGCTTTAGACAATCCAGAATGATTCCATAATCAATGGCATCAAACATTGCTGAGAGCTCAGAAAGGACCAGAACAGGTGCATTTATACCACCTGGATCCCAAATGAAGTTATCAACCAGCTTGAATGGTGGTGTTCCATCTCCTGGGTATGCACAAATTCTGGCTTTCTTTCTTAAAATCTTTTCCCAAAAGGAAGATTGGAAGTTGAAAAGAAGTTATCCTATATGGTTGGATTAAAAAGACGAATGCCTATAGTACTCCCCTCTTTAAAAAAAAATTGCATTAACAGTAAACAGTGTGGTGTCACTTATTCAAGATTTTTTTTTAGAAAAAAAGAATAAGAAAAATGATGCAAATCAAATTGACTATTTGCATTGTATAATAACGCAAGCTATTGTATTGTTTGCTGAAATGCTTTTGTACCTCATATTCTGTTGAGATTGTAAACTCATGGGCGATTTGTTTGCTTTCCATAAAGAAATAGTCTGTGAGAATGGCCATATCTGCCATGATCTCTAGTTTGTGACTAGTCAATTTTCCCATAACAACCATTTTGTAAGTGTGCCAATTACATCCCCATTTCAAAATGTTATAAAAAGCTTTCTGAAACATAACTGAATATTGTGTTTATGTATTTTTGGGAAGTGGTATAAAATGTATGGAACTATTAGCATTGAATAAGTTGAAGATGAATACCATCATTAGAAATTGGTGATCTTTTTCATTTATAGCATTCACAGGATAAATCTAAACACAAGTTAGCAAAATTGTCTTATTTTGTAACTAAATAAAATAAGATATATTAAAATGTGATATTATATTTGTATTGATTTTATATCTTTGTTAATTTAAGTTGCCAACTGTATTTATTTTGTATTTTTCTTGTATTTTGCTTTTTTTAAAAAAAATGATGTAATGGCCTAGAATCACTTATTTCAAATGAGTGGCCATATAAATCAAATTAATGAATAAACAAAACTTTCATGTATAAAATAAATTTAAGTTTGCACTACTAGATTCTTTTTCTCTGCTTATATACAAAATACCTTGCCACATGACTAATCATCTATGAAAATTACTCATTCAAAAAGACATAGTGTATTTGTAACATAATATGGAAATATGATTAATCTGGTCCTTAAAAAGAAAGATGATTTTGAATCATTAATATCATTTTGAAAGCTTCTTTATAGTGTCCATTATGTGTTGTTACCCTCTTTGCATCTTTAAACATACCTTATTGAAGCTGAACGTACATAGTGTTTTAAAATTAGAAGAAAATAAATGTTTATAGAAAACAGAGATCTAAGGTTTATTTTATTTAAAAATCGGAAATAAAATATTTATGATGGAACATATTGTTGCATGTGAAAACAACAAACAAAACCGTGGTTTTATAACAGTACTTAAAATGTTTTCATGACGTAAAAACTAAAAAAATCTAATGTAGTCAGTTCAAAACAATCCTCCAAGATTGTTGAAGAACTGCTGATAGTTAATGTTTGCCCCTTCTCCTGCTAATATGGAGAAATTCTATAATATTGTAGAAAAAACATTCCCAACCTTAATGAGAGAATGCTATTACCTTGTGAATTTTGAAGCTACCGTAGAACTGAAAAGCAGGTTATTGCCTTCCATATTGTGAAGATGATTTTTTCAACTGAAAACCAATTAGCACTATGAGTGCAGGAATATGAGGATCTTACTTTGGAAATGATCATGAAATGCTGTTACCCAGAATATTCATTCAGACTTGCTTGTTAGCAGTGCTGAATGAATTTGAATTACTTTTAAGGGTAGCAGTGGTATTTATGATAGCTCTTGCAAGTATACCATATAATATATAAGGGCAAAATAAATCATAAAACAATTATAATTTATGGAAGGATCAATAAAATATCCCCTTATGAAAGAAAAAAAATAAGGTGTTTTGATATATGTTATTTTTGTAGTTTATCAAACTAAAATACATTTTAGGTCACTTATATCTTTCATGCAAAATGCTAGGTTCATGCATAAAGTTGTAGCTAACTTTTACTTTTGTGAAAATCTGATAGTTATTGCCTATAACAAATAAGTTCTGTACAGTTTATATAAATATACCTGACATTCATTTTAAGTATTAGGTGATAGCTGCAGCTATGTTGGTAGGACATGGAGTTGTAGAATTAGAGTAGATAGAACCTCTTTGGAGCAGAAAAATCCATTAGCTAGAAATGGTTTTAGAAGATAGTTCCTTGTCATATCATCTGTGTTTATTGTCTGCAAAAATAGCTGTACAGTATTAAAGGACTGATTGCTTTTTTACTGACTTGAAGGCCTGGATGCAAGGCTCCCTAGTCACTTTGAATTCTTGTACAGATAGTCCTTGACTTATGACCACAATTGAGCTCAGAATTTATGTTGCTAAGTGAGAAATTTGCTAAGTGACTTTTGCCCCATTTTACGACTTTTCTTGCCACATTTGTTAGTGAATCATTACAGTTGTTAAATTAGTAACATGGTTGTTAAGTGAATCTTGCTTCCCCATTGACTTTGCATGTCAGAGGGTTGCAAAAGGTGATCACATGACCCCGAGGCACTGCAACCATCATAAATATGAACCAATAGTCAAGCATCCAAAGCAGGGGTGAAATGCTCCCGGTTCAGACTGGACCGGCTGATCCAGTAGCAATGGTGGTAGGTGATTCAGAGAACCGGTAGCAAAAATCCCTGCCCCCCCCCCCACCCATGCCTATCCAATCTCCTGGTCGCCTGCTTGCCCACTTGGCCACTTGCTGCTTCTTTCTGGCTCACTTGCTTTTCCTGCCACTTGGCACTTCCAGCCCACTTACCCCACCCCCGGCCTATAAAAGTTCCCCTTTCTACATGGTCCAGCTACTTTGCTCAGAAGTTTGCTGATGCCTGCCCGCTCACCTCGCCTCGCTCGGATGCCTCGCCAACTGCTCCTCGCTCAAAAAGGTAAGCATTGCCGGTTGCATCCTAGTGTGCCGTCCCCCCAATCCCTGGGCTTGTGTAGTTTACGCAGCTGCCGGGGATCATTTGCAGGACACGTGCTGTCCACCTGGTCCCTGGGTCCCCAGGCTTTCCTGTCTGCTCTGGCTAAGCTGCCTAGCTAACCACCCATCTTCTCTCCAGCCTCCAGCTTGCTTACCTTAACTCTTCGAACCGAATCCCAACCTGCTGGTCGCAATGCCTGCCTTGCTTCGCTTGCTGCAATCTCTGCAATCAATTGTATCAGCTAGCAACTGAATCTGCCTGCCTGCAATCAATCTCATTGGTGAGCAACTGAATCTGCCTGCCTTGTGCCTTCATTTGGGTAAGTAACTGGGTTTTTTGGGCGGGGAAGCTTTAAAAAAATAGTTAATGGGGGGGTTAGGAGTTTTTTTTTTTAGACATAGCCATTTAAAGTTTAGGAACTTTTAAATTTAGCTGCTTTTATCTAAAAATATAAAATAAATAAAATAATAAAATATAATATTTGTGCAGCTTTCAGAGATTTGGTATGTTTCTGTGGTGTTTCACTCTAACTACACAAACACACACTATCTTACAAAGCTGTATGTGACATTTTGTGTGGAAAAAGTGTGAAAGTTGGTTTTTGAGCTTTTTTTTTTTATTGAAAAAGTTTTAACAATACAAATTTTTCCCCTTTTTCCCCCCCCTCCCTAACCACAGAATGTAGAATACATATAAAAAGAATATATAAATCCTTCCCATCCCCACCCTAACCCTCCCCCTCCTCCCTCTTCCCTCCCCCCCTTGACTTCCATTATATGCAATATTAATATTCCCAAACAATATATATGTTATTCAAACTTCCATATCTTTTTTCCTATATTTACTAACATACTAACATAGTCATCTCAGCTAAAAGCGATATAATATTTTCTAGTCTGATACTTATTCTGTACATACTCAATCCATAATTTCCATTCCTGTATATACTTCTCATGCGTCTGATCTTTTAAAAAAGCTGAAACCTTTGCCATTTCTGCAAATCCAGCCATCTTCTGGGTCCATTCATCAACCGTCGGTAAAACATCACTCTTCCAATGTTGGGCAATCAACAACCTAGCTGCTGTCACCATATACAAAATCAATTTAATTTCACCCAATGTAAAGTCTTTAACTATACCCAATAAGAAAAATTGCGGAGAAAATTGTATTTTTTTCTTTAAAACATTTTGCATAACCCACCAGATTTTTATCCAAAAAGCCCTCACTTTCCTGCAAGTCCACCAGATGTGATAATATGTAGCATCTAAACAATCACATCTCCAACATTTTGGCTGCACATTAGGGTACATGCACGACAATTTCTTGGGGTCTAAATGCCATCTATAAAACATTTTATAAAAATTTTCTCGTAAATTTTGTGACTGTGTAAATTTAACGTTCTGAACCCATATTTTTTCCCATGTTTCCAACATAACTGGTTGAGAGAAATTTTGTGCCCATTTAATCATACAATCTTTAACTAGCTCATTTTCTGAGTCTCTTTCTAACAAAACATTATAAACTCTCTTAATATGCATTGGACCTGTCCGCTTCATCTGTTCAACCAATTCTACTTCATATTCCATTAAACCAGTTTGTTGATCTTCTTTCCATCTCATCTGTAATTGATTGTACTGCAACCAAGTCAACGATTTCCCTTCTTCCAACAGCATATCCAAAGTCTTCAATCGCCACCTGCCCTCTTCAAAGTAAAGTAACTCTTTATATAAAAACCCCCCGAGTGACTTAATATTTGTATTCCACATGGTATCAGCGAGATCCAGCCAAAACGGAATCTTATAATCCCAATTAGTTCGGTGCCTTCTCCAGACTCTCAGCAAGGCATTTCTAAGTAAATGACTGTTAAACACTTTATCCACTTTGGTATCATAAAATAAGTATGCATGCCAACCCCAAACCAGGTCATGGCTTTCTATATTCAACAAGTCAGTCTTAGTTTTCCCAAACCAATCACTTAATTGTATCAATGCAGTTGCTTCATAATATAGTCGAAGGTTTGGGAGTTTAAGACCACCTCTCTCACGAATATCTTGCATTATTTTCAATTTAACTCTTGGCTTTTTATCATTCCAAATAAATTTGTTCAGTCCTTTTTGCCATTCTAGCAATGGTTTGTCTGATTTAAGCACCGGTATCATTTGAAATAAAAAGATCAGTCTAGGTAAAACATTCATCTTTACTGCTGATATTCTTCCAAGCAGTGATAATTGCAGTTTCTTCCAGTTTTGCATATCTTTTTGTATCTTTTGCCACAGAGCCTCATAGTTATTTTGAAACAGTTTAGCATTGGAGTCTGTGATTTGTACTCCTAAATATTTGACCTTTGAAACAGTCTCGAAGCCTGCCATTCTTTCCAGTTCCTTTTTTTTGCTCTCTGTCAGATTTTTGACAATCATTTTAGTTTTCTTCTGATTCAACCTGAAACCGGATACCATGCCATAATCTTCTATAATATTTTTCATCTGGATTATTGAGTTCATAGGTTGTGATAGGGTAACAACCAGGTCATCTGCAAATGCCTTAGTTCTATAGTCCTTTTGCCTTATAACTATTCCAGTCAAGGAATTCGAGTCCCGTATTGCATTGAGTAAGACTTCTAAAGTTAAAATAAATAATAACGGGGATAATGGACAACCTTGTCTGGTGCCTTTTTGTATGTTAAAATTCGATGTTAAGCATCCATTAATAATAAGTTGTGCATGTTGCTCTTGATAGATTGCACCAATCGCTTGTATAAACCGCTCCCCCAAATCCATTTTTTCCAAAGTCTTAATTATAAAGTTCCAATTCACTCGATCAAAGGCTTTTTCCGCATCCAAAAAAACCAGCACTGCAGAGATCTGTTTATTCTTATCTAGATAGTCCATTAAGTCTATAACTTGCCTAACATTCTCCTTCATATATCTGCCTTCAATAAATCCTGCTTGGTCATGATGAATTATCTTTTGAATAACTGGCATCAATCTGTTGGCTAGTACTTTTGCAAAGATTTTATAGTCTGTGTTTAATAAAGATATTGGTCTATAATTTTCTGGTTTCTTAGGACCTGATTCTTCTTTCGGAATCAATGAAACAAAAGCTGTTTTCCATGAGGAAGGTATCTTACCTCCTAGTTGTATATTACGAAATAAATCTTTAAGATGCTCAATCATTTCTTCTTGTAAAGTTTTATAATAAATTGCAGTTAAGCCATCCGTCCCTGGAGCTTTAGCTGTTTTTAATTGTTTTATAGCAAAACTGATCTCCTCCACTGTTATCAATTGTTCCAAACTTTTCTTTTGGCTCGTTGAAATTTTTGAAACTCTCTTGTTTTCCAAGTATTCATCTATAGTAATATTCTGTATATCATCTTTAGCATATAACTTAGTATAATATTCCAAAAAGGCTTTTTTAATTAGATCTTGTTGATAAACTTCTTTATCAGCATATTCAGTACTATCAATAATTCGTGTCGATGCTTGCTTCCTCAAAGTATACGCCAACCACCTGCCCGGTTTGTTAGCATTGGAAAAAGTATTATGCTTTGCAAATTGTAAGTTAGTTGCCGTTTGGTCTGCTATAAGCATTTGAAATTGATCCTTCAGAAGTTTTATAGCCATTTGCAATTTTCCGTCTGTTGGTTTTTGTATCAATTGTTGTTCTTTCTTTTTTATCTCAGATTCCAATTGTAGTCTTTTCTTCTGCTGACTCTGCCTGTGTTTAGAATTCATTTGAATTAGTACTCCCCGCATATATGCTTTAGCTGCATCCCAAACTGTTTCAATAGGGGTGCCTTTGTTCAGGTTAAATTTAAAAAACTCCTTTAAATGCTTTTTGAGTTCAATTATATTCTTTTCATATCTAAATAGATTCTCATTTACTCTCCAGGATCTTCTTTCTCTTTTACCCATCTCGATTTCCATCCAGACCGGACTGTGGTCAGTCAAAGTCCTAGGAAATATCTTTATTTTCTTTACTTTAGAGAGTAGATTAGAAGTTAAGAGAAAAAAGTCTATTCTGGAAAAGGATTTGTGCCTGTCTGAGTAAAAAGTAAAGTCCAGTTCATTTGGGTTTCGAATTCTCCAAATATCTTTCAATTCCAAGTCCTCTTTCAGTTCAAAAAAAGCTTGTGGTAATTTATTCCCTATTTTGGCCGTGGTTTTTTTATCCAATCTAGGTTGGATTACTCCATTCCAGTCGCCCATTATTATAATGTTTGAGTAGTCCCAATCCAGAATTTTTAAATGAAGTAGCTTGTAAAAATTTTCCTGCTGTTGATTTGGGGCATATATTCCGACCAACAAGATTGGTCCAACATCTGTAATAACTTCAACTGCAATATATCTTTCATCTTTATCTGCTTCTATATTTTTTGCTACAAGTTTCTTATTTATATATATCACCACTCCATTCTTCTTTTCCTGATTTGAAGCAGCAAATTGCGTTCCCAATTTTGAATTTATCAAGTATTTCTGATCTTGCAATTTTACATGAGTCTCCTGTAAACAGATAACATCATTATGAAATTGTCTCAAATAGTGAAATATCTTCCTTCTTTTTTGCGGAGAATTCAATCCGTTTACATTCCAAGACAAAAATTTAAGTACCATTTGACCCTGTCTGAAGTTTTGAGAGCAATTGTTGAAGATTCTCTCCTACGGTAGCAATCTTCGGTTTAGCTCCTCCCATGACTTCAGCTTGCTGCTTATCTTTGGTTCTTTTCTCACGCTGTGGCTTAATATATTCTTGCTGCTGTTGCTTCATTTGTTTAGACATTGCTCTGGTTATGCGTTGCTCTTCCACTTTAGATGTTGTTACTTCCAAAGCCATCGCCTCCTCTGTGATGGTTTTAGACATTTCTTCCAAAGGAGAAGCTTCGAATGGTGCAAAAGGGTCAACCACAACACCACCTACTGCTCCCATTAATTCTCTTGCCTCCCTTTGCGACTGCCTTATTTGTGCTTCTGTTTCTTGATCAATCTCGGCTTGTAATTGAGCTTCTTTATCTATTGGTGAAGATGTGCGTGGAGGAGGAGAACCCGCTTTCAAAACGTTGTAATAAAATTCTTCTGCTTTTTCAATAGTGTTAAGGCGGTATCTCACTCCTCGCAGCCTGAGTATTATACCTATTGGGGCATCCCACCTAAATTGTATGTTCTGTCTTTTCAATTCTGTCACCAAAAATCCAAAATCCTTTCTATCTCTTAACATTTTAGACGGTAGTTCTTTAAAAACTCCAATCTCACTTCCATCAACTTGAACTGTTGTAACAAAAGAATTTTGCAAGATTTCATTTCTCATTCTTCTATCTGTAAAGTATATAACCACATCTCTAGGCAGTTGTCTTTGTACCGCCACACGAGAATTAACTCTGTAGACCTTGTCCATCTTGCACAAAACCAGATCTGGTTCCACTTTCAACATAACTGCCAAAGCCTCTGCACAAATTTTCCTAAGATCTTCCCTGGTGTTCTCTTTTACACCTCTCAATCTGATAGCATATTCCATTGATCGAAATTGCATCATAGTAATCTCATTTTGCATTTTTTGTGTAACTTCTTCAATTTCTATAATTTTTGAGTCAGAAGCTCTGAATTTGGTCTCCATCTCTGAGGCAAGATTCTCCACTTTTTTATCAATCTGCAGCACTACCTCAGACAGGCCTTTAACCACTGTTTGAATATCTTGTTTAAGTGAATCATATTTCTCTTGAAACATTCCTTTAACCTCCTTCTCTGATCTTTGAATTTCTTTAATAATAATATCATATTGGCTTTCTTCCTTTGTCTGAGATTGCAACTGCGCTGTTTGAGGCTGCTTCTGTTTATGTGTGGGGGAGCCCCCCCCCTGGTTTCTTTGTTGCCATTTTACCTCTTAAGGATCTTCCTTTTCCACAAACTCTAGCAACTTTTCCCAAAAAGTTCTCCAGATTCAATCAGGTCTATAAAAGTCAATTGGTATTTTTATTTTATGTTATTTTGTTTTTTGGATACTTCTGCCTCTTCCAGCCGGATTTGTTACTTTAAAATGTAGCCGGATACAGTAATCAAATTACTTTCGCTTTCAGCTCTCTCCACTAAAAGCAAGCGCCATTTTTTTTCCTCCCCTTTTCTCAAAGCCAAATTACTTTCACTTTAAAAACTCTTTAAAATAGTCCAAAAAGCTTCCAATACTTGCTGTTTAGTGAGAAGTTTGAAATCTTCCTTATTTTTCGTTGTTATTAGTAATGCTGCCGTGCTGTCTTGTTCTGCTTTGAAGCAGAGTTTCCCAGTCGTCCGGAGCTTCAGCGGGGTGGATAGGGAGTCCCACCCTGTTAACTCCCCAGAAGCAAGAAAAGCTTTCTGGGGGTCTCACAGGGGACTCTACCTGCCGCTGCCGGCTCTCCTCACAAGCCCTTTGCGTCTCGGAGTTTTTCGAGCCGTTTCAATTGCCGAAACGGCTCTTTTACGGGCGATCGGGCTGGCGGTTTTCAAAGGACCGTCCGCAACAGCTGACGGCAACAGCGGAAGTCCCGGTTTTTGAGCTTTTTGTGACTGCTTTTACATTGTGTGTGAGTCAGTTGTGTTGTGTGTATGTAAAGTGTGAAAATTAGTTTTTGAGTTTTTTGAGCTTTTTGTGTGCTTTTACATTGTGTGTCATCAGCTAACAAAGCTCCTTTTTTTCTTTTTGCAGTAGAAGAAAATGAGACAACATTTTATATCAAAATCGCACACCATTTGTCGAGACAACGTAAAACAAGCTGAGCAGGAAGCCATAACAAAAGCAATGAACAAGATTTCTGAAAGGCAATTTGGCACCACTGCTAAAATGTTCAAAGCTGTTTACAGCCTGGCAAAAGCATGCAGATCAATTTCAAGCATAGAGGAATTGATGGAGTTACAAACTGAAAATGGAGTAGATCTGGGAGTAGAATTGCATTCAAGGCCAATGGTTGTGAAAATAGTTGAGTACATTGCAAATGAAATTAAAACCCAAATGTTTACCAGCATCATTGTACAGAATCTGAAAATATGTCTGATCATTGATGAAGCCTCAACAGCATCCTGCAAACCAGTTTTGATAGTTCTTGTAAAAGTTGAGGACTCAGAGGACCCACCAATAATTTTTGTCGAGCTTGTTGAATTGAAGAAGCAACATGTAGAGATAATATGTTCTGCAGTTTTTGAAAGTTTACATAAGGTTGGATTTACCCGGGACTGCCTACAAAAAAATTTAATAGCGTTCTGCTCTGATGGTGCCAGCGTTATGCTTGGGAGAAAATCTGGAGTGAACACCAGAATAGCAAAAGAGTTTCCAAACATCATCATGTGGCACTGCTTGAACCATCGCCTAAAACTTGTTTTAGATGATGCGATAAAGGAAATAAAGCAAGGAGATCATTTAAAAATATTTATTGATAAGGTATGCTCCATTTTCCAGCAATCCAATAAGAACCGAATTGAACTTGATGAAATATCCGAAGAACTTGACATTAACATTAACATCATAAGGATTGGTTGTGTTTTTGGACCAAGATGGGCTGCCTGTAGTTTACAGACAACCATAGCTGTGTGGCGTGCTTATCCAGTGCTACATCAATATTTTCATGCGAATGCAAAATACTCTGGTATGGCTGCCCATCTGGAAAATAAATATTTCTTAAATGATTTGGCATTGATGATTGATATTTTGGAGGAAATCTCATCCTTTCAACTGCACTTCAAGCACGCAATATGGACATAATAAAGGCTGAAAAACTGATGAGAAGATCAATAAAAACTTTTGAACTGCTTATAAAGGGAAAGGGGCCATACAAAAGAAAAGTTGATGGACTACTTACTTCAGAAACCTTCAGAAATATAAACTTCATAGAAAATCATCAATTTGTTGGTCTTCTTTGGGAAAGACTTTTAGACAGTATCATCAAAAATTTGCAGAAATGGCTGATGGACTGTGAGCATTTAAAAACTGGTAGTCAATTGCAAGACACCACAAATAAACTACAGTTTCTACAATTTTTGGTGCCAGAATACTGGGATTTTGAGGAAATAGTCGTTCCATGGACAGCAGCTGAAGAACAACTGCGCATATTTGGTGACATTTTCAGTTACAACATTGATATCAACGACTAGAGAGATTTTGTGGAGAATGTGTTAAAAGATTCGAAGAGGTATGCAATTCCTGACAGTATTAAAAAAGCAAAAGATATTGTCAGAACAATTGCAGTAAGTTCTGCAAAAGCTGAAAGGGATTTTTCAAAAATGAACTTCATATGTTCAGAGAGAAGAAGTCGCCTAACAGTTTCCAATTTAACCAACCTCATGACCATCAATGTTACCGGCCTACCTCTTCCAAAATGGGACTCTATTCCTGCAGTGAAAAAATGGTTCAGAGAACACCATCGCTCAGCCAATGAGCCGCGTGTCAAGTTCAAGAAAAGTGAAAGTGAGGAGAATGCCACTGAAATAACTATGTGGAAACATGTTATAGCTAAAGGCAACCAACAGTTTTATGTAAGCATTTGTGTATCTCTTTCATTTCTTTTATGGTTTTGTGTACTTTTTTTATTCTTGTTTAAGTATTAAATGGTTAGATTTGTATATCATGATATATCTTCTTTTTGTAGGTCATTATTATGATTGGTTCAAGAAGCGATGTTGAAGACAACACTTTTATTGCTCTTATGTAAGTATTTGTGGACCTTTTACTGTTTTGTGTACTTCGTTTATTCTTATTTAAGTATTAATTGCATGAAATAATTGGTATATTTTCTTTTTGTAGGTCAAGAAGGCAAAGAAGTGATGTCGACTTGGCCATGCCCACCCGGTCACATGACTACCAAGCATGCCCACCAAGTCAGCTGACCATCAAACCACGCCAACCAAGTCACCTGACCATCAAGCCACACCCACCGAGTCACCTGACCACCCAGCCACATCCAACAAATAAGCCACGCCCACAGAACCGGTAGGGAAAATTTTTAGATTTCACCCCTGATCCAAAGGTAAATCACATGACCATGGGGATGCTGCAATGGTCATAAGTGTGAAAAATGGCCATAAGTCACTTTTTTCAGTGCTGTTGTTACTTTGAACAGTCGCTAAATGAACTGTTGTAAATCAAGGACTACCTGTATTCTATTGAGATTGGAAATGAACAGGCATTAACCTCTCCTTAGGACCCCGACTTTTGGTATGCAGAGGGAGACATCTGTATCTAAATGTATTTCTGAATGCAGTGGTCATACTGTATAGTCCTCAACTTACAATCATTTGTTCAACATTACAACAGCACTGAAAAAAGTGACTTGTGACTGGTTTTCACACGAATGATTGTTGCAGCTTCCTCATGGTCATGTGATCAAAATTCAGCTGCTTGGCAACTGGCATGTATTTATGACAGTTGCATTGTTCCGGGTCATGTGATCGCCATTTGCGACCTTCCCGGCACCTTCCAAGAAGCAAACTCAAGGAGGGAAGCCAGATTCACTTTCAGATTTCATGATTTACTTAACAGCTGCAGAATTTACTTAACATCTCTGACAAAAAAGATTGTAAAATGGGGTAAAACTCATTTTATAACTGCCTTTCTTAGCAATGGAAATTTTGGGCTCAATTGTAGTCGAAAGTTGAGAATTACCTATAATTATCAGACATGTATAAGTGAAGATGGATTTTAGCCTTGAATTGGGAAATTCCATGGAGAAGGATATGCTTTAAAGCACTATTTAAAGCAGATAGCAATTCAATACAGACTGAAAATAAAATAATGCAAGTATTGCTTTTTGTTGGGTATATTTATGTTATGCTTTGCTTTTTATGATAACTTTGTACAGTTGTGAAGGTAGTAAACTGTGTCTTGTAGGTATATTTTATAAGGAATAGAACTAGCATAAAAATGGATTGTAGGCAACCTTCATTTGCTTTTGTACTTGCAATGAGTTCAGTGGGAGAAGCAGCAATAGGAAGGAAAAAGTGGGACAATTTTGAAACTTTTTTTTAAAAGGTTTTTATTATTTTTTACAAACATATCAGTGTGTAAACAGTGTGGTACCTGAGTATCATACATTTCACACAAAAAAATTAGTATTAATCATATTTGTTTCATTTAACTAGCTTATATAATACTAGTAATAATACAATCTTTATATTAAATTATAATATTTCATTGTTTAGTTATTCAATATTTCAAAATGTTATTTATATACCAATCACCCTATCTTAATTATCATACCTTTAATATAAATAAAATATTATTAATTATATTTGTTACATTTAACAAACTTATATAGCTAATATTAATACCAAAATTTATATTACATTAAAATTTTCCATTATTGCTTATTCAACTTGTTATTTAGTTATTCATTATATCAATATATTGTTTTTATATCAATCACCATATTCTACATAATACAACTAAGATATTATTAATCATATTTTCTACATTTAGCATACATATGCATATTCATATTGAATTATCATCTTTCATTTTTGTTTAGTCAGTAATTCTATGTATTGTTTTTATGCCAATCCCCATATTATTTAAATACACTTAATAATACCATCTTTCATAAAATATCATGGCTTCCATGGCAGCTATGGACCTGACTCAGATCATTCAGGGCCCGATACATGAGGGGGAGCCACACACCCGATCTTGTTTTTGTCTCGGAGCTGTGGCGAGTGGGGCTTGGTGGGGGATTGTCTTCTATTTATCCCCTGTCATGGACCGACCACTATCTCCTTCGGCTGGGTATCCAGTACGCTGCCCCTCCTTGCTGGGAGGCGGAGCCGACCATCTGGTTCCGCCCCAGGCGCCTGATGGACCTGGAGAGGTTCCAGACGGAACTTGGAATGATACCTCTCTCTCTCTCCCACACGCTGGCCACAACCCTGGTGGAGGCCTGGGATGTGGCTGCTGCCGGGGCTCTTGACCGGGTTGTGCCTTTGCAGCCTCTGACACATCGCAGATCCCGGGTGGCGCCCTGGTTTACCGAGGAGCTCTGGGGGATGAAGCAACATAGGTGAGGCCTAGAGAGCCGTTGGGGAGCCAGTCATTCCGAATCTGACCGGTCCCAGTTAAGGTCGGCCACACGGGCCTACCTGGTGGAGTTGGCGACGACAAAGTGTCGCTACTTCGCCGATATCATCGCGTTCGCAGAGAATCGCCCAGCTGCCCTGTTCAGGGTGTCCCACTCCCTCTTGACTCAGAGGGTGAGGGAAGACCCTCTGCGGGAGCGAGCCGAGGAGTTTAGCCAGCACCTGTTGGACAAGATCGTTCAGATTCGGGACAGCTTGGACTCTGACTGGACAGAGTCAGATGGTGAGGAGGCAGCGGGTCCTGTGCTTTGGGAAGAGTTCGATTCTGTTACCCCAGAGGAAGTGGACAGGATCATGCAGAAGCTGAGTGTGGCCACTTGTGTGCTGGACCCGTGCCCCTCCTGGTTGGTTTATTCAGCTCGGGAGGGGACAGGATCCAAGCGGTGATAACGGCTTCCTTGAGGGAGGGAAGCTTCCTGACCGCCTTGCAGGAGGCGGTGGTGAGGCCCCTCCTCAAGAAGCCGGCCTTGGATCCAGCTGTTTTGAGTCATTTCCGTCGAGTCTCCAACCTCGCTTTCTAGTGAAGGTTGTTGAGAGTGTAGTGGCGCATCAGCTCCCGCTGGCCCTGGATGAAGCGAATTACCTCGATCCATGCCAATTGGGTTTCAGACCCAGGTACAGCATGGAGACGGCATTGGTCGCACTGGTGGATGATCTCTGGAGGGCTTGGGACAGAGGCTATTCCTCTGTCCTGGTGCTATTAGATCTGTTGGCGGTTTTTGATACCATTGACCACGGTATCTTGCTGCGTCGCCTCGAGGGATTGGGAGTGGGATGCACCATTTTACAGTGGTTCTCCTCCTGCCTCTCAGGTCAAACACAAGTGGTGTTGGCAGGGGGGCAGAGATCGACCTGGAGGCCTCTCACTTGTGGGGTGCCCCAGGGGTAGGTTCTCTCGCCCCTTCTGTTCAACATCTATATGAAACTGCTGGGGGAGATCATCCGTGGTTTTGGCGTGAGGTACCATCAATATGCTGATGACACCCAGCTCTTTATATCCACCCCAAACCAGCCCAGTGATGCCCTCGACATGATGCCATGGCGCCTGGAAGCAGTACAGGTCTGGATGGGAAGGAACAGACTTCGACTCAACCCGGCCAAGACTGAGTGGCTGTGGGTACCAGCATCTCGGTCCATGGGAGAAGTTCCATCGCTGGCTATAAGGGGTGAAGTTTTACCCCCTGTAGACAGGGCACACAACTTGGGTGTCCTCCTGGACTCACGATTGAGTTTAGAAGATCATATAATGACCGTGACCAGGGGAGCATACACCCAGATCCATCTGGTGCACCAGTTGCGCCCCTACCTGGAGCGGGATGCCCTACACACAGTCACCCATGCGCTAGTCACCCCCCGTATTGACTACTGTAACACTCTATACATGGGGCTGCCCTTGAGGACCACTCGGAGGCTTCAGCTGGTGCAAAATGTGGCCGCGCAGGTTGTGATGGGAGAATCCCGATACTCCCATGTAACACCCCTCCTGCACGACCTGCATTGGTTACCGGTTGCCCTCCGGGTGAGATTCAAGGTGCTGGTGATGACCTATAAAGCCCTACATGGCTTAGGCCCAGGACATTTGGCAGACCACCTGTAGCCAGCAACAACATCCCATCGCCCGATTCGCGCCCATAGGGAGGGCCTGCTCAGGGTGCCGTTGGTGAGACAATGTCGGCTGGCGGCCCCCAGGGGTAGAGCCTTCTCTGTAGGCATGCCCAACCTCTGGAATCAACTTCCCTTGGGACTTCGGCTGGTCCCTGACCTTCGCACCTTTCACCGCGAATTAAAAACTTGGCTATTCGAGCTCCCCAGCCTGGACTGATGGGGTTTTTTATGGGTTTTAACTGTATCTGTTTAATTAGGCATTTTAACTTGCATTAGATTGTGGTTTTATTGTTGTGAGCCGCCCTGAGTCCATTGGAGATAGGGCGGCATATAAGCCTAATAAAATAAAATAAAAAATAAAATAAATTATCCATCGTATCTATTACATTTCTGTAATTGGATCCTTTCTGGATCGGGACTCCTTACTCACGGTCACTCATGCCCTTGTCACCTCCCGCCTGGACTACTGTAATGCTCTCTACATGGGGCTCCCCTTGAGGAGCACCTGGAGGCTCCAGCTGGCGCAGAGTGCGGCCATGCGGGTGGTGATGGGAGCGACGTGGCGCTCTCATGTGACACCGCTCTTGCGCGAGCTGCACTGGCTCCCGGTGGTCTTCCGGGTGCGCTTCAAGGTGTTGGTTACCACCTTTAAAGTGCTCCATGGCTTAGGACCCGGGTACTTACGGGACCGCCTACTACCTCCAATAGCCTCCCACCGACCGGTACGCTCCCATAGAGAAGGACTCCTCCGGGTGCCGTCGGCCAAACAATGTCGACTGGCGGCCCCCAGGGGGAGAGCCTTCTCTGTGGGAACACCCACTATCTGGAACGATCTCCCCCCAGAGATTCGGCGGATCCTGGACCTTCGTGCTTTCCGCCGTGAGTTAAAAACTTTTTTATTCCATCAAGCGGGCCTGGCATAGTATCTCCCCTTTTTATAAGAAAATTTTAAATTGTATAATCCAAATTTTTAGATCTGGGATTTATATATTTTTTAAAAAATGGGTTTGAATTGTTGGGCAATTGTTTAATTTGGTTTTAATTCGTTTTTAAATTTTGTATTTATGTTTTTTATCTCTGCCTGTGCACTGCCCTGAGTCCCCTTGGGGAGAAGGAGGGTATATAAATCAAATAAACGAAACGAAACGAATAAACGAAACATTTAATAGATATGGACTTAATTTGGACTTTCCCACCACTTTCCCCCACCACAGGGAGACGGAATCGACCAGATGGTTCCGTCCCAGGCACCTGATGGATCCCGAAAGATTCCTGACAGAGCTTGGGGCAATTCCTGAGACTCTGGCACACGACTCGACTGAAGAGCTGGTGGCCGCTTGGGAGAGTGCGGCTGCTGGAGCTTTGGACCGCGTCGTGCCTTTGCGGCCTCTGGCCCGATGTCGATCTCAATTGGCTCCTTGGTTCTCTGAGGAGCTGAGAGAGATGAAGTGTCAGAAAAGACGCCTAGAGAGCATTTGGAGGACTAGTCAATCTGATTCCGACCGGACACAGGTGAGGTCTTATATCAAGACCTACCTAGTGGCAATAAAAGCGGCGAAATCTAACCATTTTTCTGCTCTTATCACATCTGCAGAGAACTGCCCAGCCACCCTGTTTAGGGTGATTCACTCCCTTCTTCGGGGGGGAGTGCAGGAAGATCCCTTGCAGGGTCGTGCTGAGGATTTTGTGCAATTCCTGCATGATAAAGTCGCTCGGATTCGGGAAGGCCTGGACTCCAATTGGATGAGTCCAGGGGAGGAGACGATGGTAGGTCTTGAGAATATTACCTGGGAGGAGTTTGATCCTGTGGCTCCCGAGGATGTGGACAGGGTTATGGGTAAGATTAGTGCTGCCACGTGTTTATTGGACCCGTGTCCCTCCTGGTTGGTACTGGCCTCCCGGGAGGTTACACAAGGCTGGCTCCAGGGAATTGTAAGTGCTTCTCTGAGTGAAGGTTTCTTTACCACCGCCTTGAAAGAGATGGAGGTGAGTCCCCTCCTCAAGAAGCCCTCCCTGGATCCGGCTGAATTAGCTAACTACCGTCCGGTCTCCAACCTTCGTTTCGTGCTGAAGGTTGTTGAGAGCATGGTGGCACGACAGCTTCCCCGGCACCTGAATGAAGCTATCTATCTGGACCTGTACCAGTCGGGCTTCAGGCAGGGGTACAGCATGGAAACAGCATTGGTTGCGTTGGTGGATGATCTCTGGAGGGCTTGGGACAGGGGTTGCTCCTCTGTCCTAGTTCTATTAGATCTCTCAGTGGCTTTTGATACCAGCATGGTATCATGCTGCAGCGGTTGAGGGGGTTAGGAATAGGGGGCACCTATTCCTAACCCCCTCAACCTTTCTCTTCAACCGCTCGCAGTTTATGTTGGCAGGGGGGCAGAGGCTGACCTCGAGGCGCCTCACATGGGGAATGCCGCAAGGGTCGGTCCTCTTGCCCCTTCTGTTCAACATTTATGTGAAGCCACTGGGTGAGATCATCCGTGGGTTTGGGGTGAAGTGTCATCTGTACGCTGACGATACTCAGCTGTACATCTCCACCCCAGACCACCCCAACGATGCCCTTGATGTGATGTCTCGCTGCCTGGAGGCCATGCGGGTCTGGATGGGGAGGAATAGGTTCAGACTCAACCCTTCCAAGATCGAGTGGCTGTGGCTTCCGGTGTCCCGATATAGTCAGCTGATGCCATCGCTGGCTATTGGGGGTGAATCTTTGCCCCCCACAGAGAGGGCTCACAATCTGGGTGTCCTCCTGGATGCACGACTGTCTTTAGAAGAGCATATGACGGCCATGGCCAGGGGGGTCTTTTATCAGGTTTGCCTGATTCGCCAGTTGCAGCCCTTTCTGGACCGGGACACCTTGCACACAGTCACTCACGCCCTTGTCACCTCCCGGCTGGACTATTGTAATGCTCTCTACATGGGGCTCCCCTTGAAGAGCACCCGGAGGCTCCAACTGGTCCAGAATGCGGCCGTGCGGGTGCTTATGGGCACAACTCGTTGGGCCCACGTGACACCCCTCCTGCGCAAGCTGCACTGGCTCCCAGTGGTCTTCTGGGTGCGATTCAAGGTGATGGTTACCACCTTTAAAGCACTCCATGGCATAGGGCCCAGGTACCTTCGAGACCGACTTCTGCCACCAATAGCCTCCCACCGGCCAGAGGGGGTCTCCTCAGGGTGCCATCGGCCAAGCTATGTCAGCTGGTGACACCCAGGGGGAGGGCCTTCTCTGTGGGAGCCCCAGACCTGTGGAATGAACTGCCCCCTGAAATGCGTAAGATCTCCGACCTCCATGTATTTCGCTGTGCCTTCAAGACCCTGTTGTTCCGCCAGGCCAGGCTATCAACGTAATTTTAAATTGGATGTTTTAAATTTGGGGTTTTAAACTTAGCCAAAATTATTTAATTGATTTTAAATTATTTTAAACTGATGTCTGTCCTGTGCTTTTAATAGGCTGTACACCGCCCTGAGTCCTTCGGGAGAAGGGCAGTATAGAAATAAAATTATTATTATTATTATTATTATTATTATTATTATTATTATTATTATTATTATTA